>RJWM01022780.1:0-32676 GCA_004363535.1 Dasyprocta punctata
AAAAAAAAAAAAAAAAAAAAAAAAAAAACCTGACATACTCTAAAATCCAAAATTTTTTGAGCACCAACAGTAAAAATGCAGGCACAGTAAAAATATTGTATAAAACTATCTTTAGGCTATATCCATAAAGTGTATATGAAAAGTGAATTTTGTGATTATGATTGGGCCTCATTCCCAAAATATCTAATTATGTACAAGTGTATGCAAATATTCCAAAATCCAAAACACATTTGGTCCCAAACATAAAGAATACTCAACCTAAGCTGGGTGTGGTGGCTCATGCTTATAATCCCAGCAGTCAGGAGGCTGAGGCAAGAGGAGTGCCATGAGTTCGAGACCAGCCTGGGCTACAATGTAGCTGAGCTCAGGGGCAGCCCTCCTGAGACTTTGTCTCAGACAAACAAACAAACAAGCAAACAAAAGAATACTCAACCTGTATACTGAATACTCCAATCTTTTTTTTTTTTAAGGAGGAAAAGGTAGATTATGAAAGATGGATTGTACTGGAAAGAGATAGTTTCAGCAAGGCTCAGCTGATCGATTCTGCAATGAAAATTTGTCAAAACCAGGCCTTCCCATGGTACTTTCTTTCAGATCTGCCTTTCTGGCACTAGAATGCTATCTTAGTCCCATGAGGCAGTCATGAGTTTAATCTGTCTTATGGGAGGACCAGAAGGGGCAAAGAAAATAGATGTCAAAATCCTTAAAGTTTTTACCCAGCTGTCTTCAAATCTTGAACACTCACATTCTTAGCATAAAGAGAATAGTCATCTGCCCGGACACATTTGTAGTCCTTTTCTTTGAAATACAGTCCTTCTCTTCGGGTTTGCAAAGGGTTTTTGGCAAATCCATTCACAAGTGTTTGGACATCACTTGGCATTACCTACAGAGGTTAAACAGACCAGGAATCAGTAACTGATGAGCAGCAGTCAAATTTTTTAATCAGATTTTATTGGTACATTTTAGGTATACATAATGATCACATTCATCATAGAGAATTTGTACCTGTACATGCTGTAGCTTGATTTTTCCCATGTTCCCCTACCCTCCCTTTAATCCCTCCTCCCATTCCCATTTACAAAAGCTTTGTTTCCATGTTTTCCTTCTTTTCCCTTTTTTTTTTTTTTTTACTTTTCCCTTCTTTCCTTTCCCCCTCCCCTCTCCCGTGTTCCTCTCCCCATGTGAACATTTTCTTCCTATTTCACAGTATCTATCATACATTTTTTTGGTTCTTATTTACACTTTCAGTTTCTCACACTAGAGAAACAATACAGTATTTACACATATCTGATTTATTTCACTGAAGAGTATGGACTCAGGGTGCACTCATTTTCCTAGAAATATCTTGAGCATATCCTTCTCTATGGCAGAGTGTTGTATAAAAAAACCCACATCTTCTTTATTCATTCACTAGCTAATGGACACTTGGGTTGTTTTCAAGATTTAGCTACTACAAACTGTGCCACTATAAACATAGGTGTACATATATCATTGTGGTATGATGCTTTAAATTCTTTTGGGAAGATACCCAGGAGAGGACTGGCTGGGTCAAATGTCTAGTCCTAGTTTTTTCAGGAATCTCCACACTGATTTCCACAGTGGTTGCACCAGTCTGCACTCCAACCAAAAGTGAGAAAGGTTCTTTTTTCCCCCACAGTCCTCTAGCATTTGTTATTAGTGGATTTCTTGATAACAGCCATTCTTTCTGGGGTGAGGTGGAATCTCAGTGCTGTTTTAATTTGCATCTCTTGAGTGACCAGTGATGTTGAACATTTTTTCGTATATTTACTTGCTTTGTTTCATATACTTGTTTGTACTTCTGCATCAAGAAGTGTGTATTCATCTCAGTTGCCCATTTTTGGACTGGGTCTTTACATTGGGGGATCTGAATTTTTTTTTTTTTTTGAGTTCTTTGTATGTTCTCAATAGTAGTCCTTAGTCTGAGGAACAGCTGGCAAACATTTTTTCCCACACCGTGGATTGTCTCTTCACTCTGTTAGTGGTTTCTTTTGCTGTGCAAAAGCTTTTTAATGAAATCCCAGTTGTTGATTCTTTGTGATAGTTCTTGGCTGGGGTTTTATTCATAAAGTCCTTGCCTACATCAATGTCTTCAAGAATTTTACCTATTCTATCTTCCTGCATATTTAATGTTTCTGTTTTAATATTTAGATCTTTGATCCATTTTGACTTTAGTGCATGGTGAAATACATGTGTCCAATTTTAATCTTCAGCAGTTTTTGGAAAAACTGCAAAGCCAGTTTTTCTAGCACCATTTATTAAAGAGGCTTTCTTCCAGTGAATGTTTGGTCCCTTTGTCAAAGATAAGGTGCCTGAGCATGTCTGCAGTTGTTTCTGCAGCTTCTAATCTGTTCCATTGATCCTCAGATCTTTTTTTTTTTTTGCCAGTACCACACTGTTTTTTGCCACAGTAGCTTTATAGTATAATTTCAAGGGGTTGTGATGCCCCTTGCCTTGCCTTTGTTGCCCAGGATTGTCTTTGCTATCTTGGTCTCTTCTGGTTCCAAATGAATTTTAGCATTGTTTTCTCTAATTATGTGAGATATGCTATTGGAATTTTGACTAGAATTGCATTAAATCTGTATAACAGTTTAGGAAATATGGCCATTTTCACTATATTGGTTCTTCCTACCCAAGAGCAAGGGATATCTTCCCATTTTCTGTTGTGCTCTTCAGTCTCCTTTTTTCAGAGCACTGCAGTTTTCAATGCAGAGAGTTTTTTGTTTGTTTGTTTTTGTGCTTTTGTTTTTGTCTTTTTGAGACAGGGTCTCACTATGGAGTGAGGCTGGCTTTGAACTCACTGTGTAGCCAAGACTGGCCTCAAACCTACAGCAATCCTCCTGCCTCAGTCTCCCGAGTGCTGGCATTACAGGTGTGTGCCACCACATCAAGCCCTCAATGGAGAGCTCGTTTACCTTCTAGGTATTTCATTTTTTGGGATGCTATTGCGAAAGGTGTTGTTTCCCTAATTTCTCTCAGTGAGTTTGTTCTTGGTGTACAGGAAGGCTATTGATTTTTGAGTGTTGACTTTGTATCCAGCTATGCTCCTAAATTTGCTTATTAAATATAGAAGTCTTAGCCGGGCGTGGTGGCGCACGCCTTTAATCCCAGCACTCGGGAGGCTGAGGTAGGCGGAGCGCTGTGAGTTCGAGGCCGGCTTGGGCTACAACGGGGCACAAGGCCGACCTGAGCTACATAGTGCGACCCTGCCTCAAAAAACCAGGGCCGGGAGTTTGGCTCAGTGGCTTAAGCGCCTGCCCTGGCAGGCGCAAGGCTGTGAGTTCAATCCCCGGTGCCGCAAAATAAATAAATAAATAAATAAATATAGAAGTCTTTTGGTGGAGTTTTTGGGGTCTTCTATGTAGAGTATCACATCCTCCATGAATAACGATAATTTACTTTTTTCCTTTCCTATCATTAGTACTTCTATTTTTTTCTCTTGTCTAATTGCTGGCCAGCCAAATTTGGCCAGCTGCTGTTTTTTTATGGCCTGAAAGTTGGGAATGATTTTCACATTCTTAAATGGATGAGGAAAAAAAAAAAATCAAAAGAACAACACCTTATGGCACATGACTATAATATGAAATTCAAATTTCAACATTCATTTAGAAAAGTGTTAGCCAGGCATGGTGGAGCACGCCTTTAATGCCAGCACTCAAACTGTGATCATTTCCTGGTTGGCTTCTAATGACCTTGATTAACCCTGGTTGTTTTCAATAGGAAGGGGTGCTACTCCCCCAGAACAGAACTGTGGGACTTTCCCCTAAGCATACTGAATCCCCCATGTCCTTCTAAGGCTCCCAGTTTGCCTTTTACAGACCATCCCATCAGGTGACTTGCTGGCCTTTTACCATGCCCCATACCACCCACTCTTATGCCTACCCCTGCAGAAAGCTGGTGTGCCAGATAGCCTGTGGGGGAAATTCAGCAGAGTTGTAGGGGCAGCTCTACCCTGGGCAACATCAACCCAAGAGGCTGAGGTAGGAGGAGCATTGTGAATTCGAGGCTGGCTTGGGCTACAACGCAAGCGCAAGACCAGCCTGAGCTACATAGTGCAACCCTGCCTCAAAAAAACTAGGGCTGAGACTTTGGTTCAGTGGCTTACGCACCTGTCTGGCAGGCGCAAGGTTGTGAGTTCAACCCACGGTGCCGGGGAAAAAAAAAAAAGAAAAAGAAAAAGTTGTTAAACTGGTGTGGTGGTGCATGCCTCTAATCCCAGCACTCAGGAGGCTGAGGTAGGAGGATAGCTGCAAATTTGAGGCTACCCTGGGCTACACAGTGAGTTCAAGACCAGCCTGAAGTACACAGTGAGACCCTGTCTCAACCAGAAAAAAACTATGGTGAATTTTTTTAGGTTTCCGGGCAACATAGTCTTTCATCACTGTTATAAATGAAAAAGCAGCCATAAACAATACCATAAAGGAATAGATTTAACTATGCGCTAATAACACTTTTTTTTTTTTTTTTTTTTTTGAGACAGGGTCTCACTTGGTAGTGCAGGCTGGGCTTCAACTCATCATATAGCTCAGGCTGGCCTCAAACCTAAAATTTGCACTCCTCCTCCTGCCTCAGTCTTCCAGAGTGCTGGGATCACAAGTGTGCACCATCATGCCCAGCTACCACAGTTTTTTAAAGAAAAATTTTGTTTAAAAGTCTTACGCCCGAACTTGTTTCTTCTTACATTAAATCCTGGTGATGTGACACACAGGCTCTTCTCCTGGAGTTTGATGAGGGCTGCACTGTCCACGTGCTTGGTCCCCAGAAGGGCTTCTAACAGCAAGTTCTGCAATTGGCTCATGCCCCTCTGCTCTGAGACGGGAACTGTGGTGGAAGGGATCCACTCCGGTTACCTCTGAAAGGCAGAATACCAGTGTCCCCCAAACACTCCAGCTTTCGTGTCAGCGGGTGTCCTTTCAAGTGATGGAGAGGAAATGGTGGCCCATCATCTAGTGTCCACCAATACTCAAAGAAAATACAAAGTAAAATTAGTTCATACAGAATGGGTTATGAAGCTGAGTGGAAAAAATCTACCTTAATTTTCTAGCTATGTCAATAGCTTCCACCAGGATTACCTGGGATTTTAAAAACCAATCAACCAAAGTAACCCCAGACCAGGCAGGATGGGGACCCCGAGCTCATGGAGACACGCAGGTTGGGAATCTTCACACGCCCTTCCCGCAGAGCTGCGGCAGCGCCCGCGATGGGCCCCCCCATGCGGCACCCAGCGAGCGGAAGACACCCTAAGGATCTAAGCCAACATTCCCCGCCCAGTCCCGGTATCTAGGTCCGTCCTCAGGCCAACCGCTACCAACGCTCGTCCCGGCAGAGACGCAGCGGGCCACACGCCCCGCCACAGGATTGGGGGTTGGGGAAGGGTCTCAACAACTCGACTGAAAGCGGAGGGGTCACTTCCAGGCCTGGGCGGGGGAGACGCCCACCCGCACCGAGGACCCCGGCTGCCGACACCGCCCCTGCCCGGATTCCCAAACCCGCGCTCTGAGGGGGCGGGACACAGGACGGACGCCGGCGGAGGCGTTCCGATTGGTCGTGCCAACCGCCTGTCACAGAGAAGCGCGGCCCTTCGCTGTACCGAAACTGCGACCGGCCCTAGCGCGCAGGCGCGATGTCCTATGCGGACTGGGGGTCACAGGGCAGTGTCCCGGAGACGCTGAGGCGCGGGTTCCCACGTTCCGAGGTCGCCGGCTCGGGCTGAGGGCGGCGCGTCGGACTCGGTAGCAGGACGGCCCAGGGCCCAGCGTGGCGCGGAGAGCCAGAGGACTCTTCCCTGGACGGAGCCGAGGACCGGGCTCCGGTGAGGGGCGTGGGTGCTGGGACGGGCCCCGCGGGCGCCGGCGGCGGGAGGGCTGCGGGGCGCCCGGGGCGTCGGCATCCGGACCTTTCGCCCCATCCTGCCTTCCTCAGGCCTTCGACCGCTGCCTGCTCAGTGGCCTCGAAGTTGCAACGTCCACCGCCCGGCTTCCGGGCTCAGCTGCTGCTCGGGGATGGGAGTCGGAGCCGGGCCGATCGCCGCGCAGGCTGGGCTTGGCGCGCGTGCCGAAGGCCCCGGGTCCGGACGCGGGGTCGGGACTCCCTCCGAAGCCGTGGGAAAGGCTTCTTGGTGTGGACAGCGTGGCTGCTGGCGTTCGACCGGCACATGCGTGCAGGTTCACCAGCATTGATTATTAAGCAGGAAAGGAAATGCGATGGTTGTTGAGTTTTCATTACTAAATAAGCTGATTTTTAGTTTTTCTAGGGGTCTTGTTACTTGTGACCACAATGAAAAACGTAGACAATGACCATCTGGTAACTGGCACCCTTCCCAGGCTCAAGAGTTCAAGAGAATGGTTGGAGCCACGGTCGCTTTCTTTTATAGAGGTACCATTGGCATTTTAAGGATGTTACTTGGGTAACCTCAGCGAAAAGCTTGAGTTTTGTTTTTGTTTTTATCTTTTTCAGACAGGGTTTTACTATGGAGTTCATGCTTGCCTTGAATTTACTTTGTTGCCCAGGCTGGCCTCGAACTAATGGCAGTCCTGCCTCATCCTCCCAAATGCTGGGATTACAGGCGTGCGCCACCACACCCAGCTTAGCAAGAAGCTTGTGCTACCTATTATTTTTTCTATAGTTTCTATTTCTCTTTATTCCCGTTACTAACTTTGTATGTACTTTGCTCTTCACTTTTTAGCTTCCTAAGGTGGAATCATAAGTCATTGATCATATACCTATATGTTACTATATTAAAGAAAGTCTAATAAAACCAACAATTTCTCTTGAAGCACCAGTTTAGCTGCACTGCCCAAATTTTGATTTGCTGTATTGTAATTCTTTTTTCTAAACAGCTTTATTAGGTTTTAATTGACATAAACTGCATATAGTAGTGTATAATTTGATACGTTTTGACATGTGTGTAAACACAGATGAAACCATCACCACAAATAAAGATAATGAACAAATGTCCCTCATGTCCCTTCGTAGCCCACCCACTTAATCTCCTACAACCACTTTTTCATCATTATAGTTCGCATTGAAATTTTTAAAATGTAAATGGAATTTTACAGTATGTATTCTTTTTGTGCTCTGGTTTCTTTCATTGTAATTTTGCATTTCATCCATGTTGCATGTATTAATATTTTATTCCTAAGGTGATTTTTTTTTTTATATGCCCTCTGGTCTCAAGTTTGGCTAGCAGGATATCAAAGTCACCGAGAACAATTTAGAGGTTGCCAAGGACTTGTTAAAAAATGTTTACAAGTCTGACCGAGAACTCTGACATGTTAGAAATAGATAAGAATACTGAGTATGAATGTTTAACATCTGTTTCCTTTTTCAGAAAAAAAATATATATTTCATTCTTCTTTAGCTGATTGTTATTCCATTATAAGGGTATATTCCAATTTGTCCATCCTATTGATGGACATTTGGGTTGTTTCCAGGGTTGGGCTGTTGTAAATAAAGCTGTTGTGAACACTGATGTACGTGTCATTTGGATGGACATATACTTTCATTTTTGTTGTGTAGATATCTAGTTGTGAAATGATGGGGTCATATGGTAAAGGAAATTAGTGTTTTATAAAGCTGCCAAACTTTTCCACAGTTACTAGATTGTAATATTTTACATTTCCAGTAACAGCGCATAAGAGTTAGCAACCGTTTTATATTCTAGCCAACATTTAGTATAGTCTTAAAATTTTTTGTATAGTCCTTTTAATTTGAGCTATTCTAAGAGATGTGTATCAGTACTCTGCTTTTTTAGGGTCAAATACTGTTCCACTGTATAGATACTACATTTTGTTCATCTACTCATCAGTGGGTAAACATTTGAATTCCTTGGTTTTTGCTACTGTGAACACCCCGCTCCTCTTCCCCATCCTTCCCCTCCCCAGTTGCTGGAAGTGGGACCCAGGAATCCAGGGCCTCACACATGCTGGGTGGGCACTTTCCCACTAAGTTACTCCTTCAGGATGGCTGTGAACATTTATGTGCTCTTTTTATTTTTTTCTTTTGAGACAGAATTAAAGAAATAGAAAAAATTCCAGGGAACTTTTTAGATTTATATCTGTCAGACAAAGTATAATGAGTTCAGATAGTGCTAATAATTTTTTTAAGATTTGATTTTCAAAGTTTAAATCTGTTCTTTTAGGCCTTAGCTAAAGAAGATACAGATGCAGCTATTCAATTAATATTACGTAGAGAAAATCATGTAATTAAGGTAAGAGCTGGCTACAAATGTATCTCAATTAAAACATTAGATTTTGTTTTTAAATTTTCAATGTAGTAAACCCTATAAAATTAAAAACCCTATAGAATTAAAAATATTCATTAGTACGAGGGATTAATGTTAAGGGATCACTGAGAGTGTTTGATGAACTCCTTTTTCTACACATGGGGGAATTCCTTCTACAGATGCAGCATAAGGGTATTCTGCTCACTCATTCTTTCATTCAAGTAGGGTTTCTACTGACATGAATGAACAGATCTTTAAGCTATGTGATCAGAACATCTGGCTAGTTATTGGTTAGGTACACCTTGGTAAGCAGAAGAATACCATCCCCTTTCTCCCTGATTAACTGTTTATTCTTTAAGGCCCAGCCAAAATGCCTCTACTTTTGACGGTTTTTTAAATTAAATCATTGTATTCATTGTGGTAAAATGTACACTGTATGCCAGCAGTCCCCCACCTTTTTGGCACCAGGGTCTGGTTTCATGGAAGACAGTTTTTCCACGGACTGGGAATTGGGTGTGCGGCGGGGGGATTTTAAACATTTCCATTTAAATGTTTTTAGTTTCTTTTTTTTTTTTTTTTTTTTTTTTTTTTTTTTTTTTTTTTTGCGGCACCGGGGATTGAACTCACAGCCTCGCGCCTGCCAGGGCAGGCGCTTAAGCCATTGAGCCAAACTCCCAGCCCTGGTTTTTTTTTTTTTTTTTTTTTTTTTATTTTTTTTTTTCAGCACCGGGGATTGAACTCACAGCCTCACGCCTGCCAAACAGGCACTTAAGCCACTGAGCCAAACACCCAGCCCTATGGTTTTTTTTTTTTGAGGCAGGGTCGCACTATGTAGCTCAGGCCGGCCTTGCGCAGCGTTGTAGCCCAAGCCGGCCTCGAACTCACAACGCTCCGCCTACCTCAGCCTCCCGAGTGCTTTTAGTTTCTTTTTTAGAATTAAAATTTAAAATTCTTTTTAGAATTCATTTTAAATTCTTTTTTAGAATTAAAATTTAGAATTTTAATATTTGTTTGGAATACATAATAATGACATTCCCCAGTGGCTAGCATCACTTCCTCAGGTCATCAGGCATTAGATCTTATAAAGAGGATGCCTCACATGTGAAGTTCACCATAGGATTTATTTGTGACAATCTGGTGGGTGTGCTAGGAGGTAGAGCTCAGGCAATAATTGGGATGAGGAGGAGCCACTGTGAACACAGATAAGGCTTAGCTGGCCGCCCGTTCCCACCTCATGCTCTGCAGCCTGGTTCCAGCAGGCCACGGACATGTAGAGGTCTGTGGCGTTGGAGCTTGGAGTCCCCTGTTGTATGCTACATAAGCTTATTTTTTTCTTTCAGTACTGGGGGTTGAACCCAGGGGCACTTTACCACTAAGCTACATCCCCAGTCGTTTTATTTTTTGTCGTGAGGAGAGTCTCATTCAGTTGCTTAATCTGGCCTTGAACATGTGACCTTCCTCAGCCTCCCAAGTAGCTGGGATGATCGGTGTGTGCCTGTGCTCGGCTATCTTTAACCATTTTTAAGTGTTCAGTGCAGTGTTCGGTAGGTTTGGTTTTTTTTTGTTTTTTTTGTTTTTTTTTGTTACCTGGAATTGAACTTACAACCTCGCACTTGCCCGGCAGGCACAATGCTGCCGAGCTGTATCCCCGGCCTGTTTTTGGTTTCTTGAGGCAGTATCCAGACTAGCCTTCAACTCATGGCGATGCTCCTGCCTCAGCCTCTGAGTGCTGGGATTACACTTGTGCCACCACACCTGGTCAACCATTTAGTGTTCTAATTACATTCACCAATGTTTTGAAACCATCACCACTATCTATTTCCAAAACTATTTTTGTCACCCCAGGTTGAAATTTTGTATTCATTTGTTGATAAACATGGGTTGTCTCTATCTTCTGGTTCTCACGAATGCAACAATAAATACTGATGTAGAAATATCTATTTGAGTCTTTGGTTTTAATTCTTTTGGGTATATTCCTAAGGATAGTGCTGGGCTCTATAGTAACTGTTTAGCTTTGAGATACTCCCAAACTAGAAGTCTTCTAAGACTCTAGAAAAACGGCTTTTCTAGCCTGTGTCTTCAGTTACTACATACGCAGTATGTCCTATATATATGTTTATATATATCTGTATGTGTGTGTGTGCTGCTGTATTGTCTCCTCCCACTGTTTTGTAGACTTATTTCTCAGCTTGCCTCCCAGGGAGAGCAGGCATGTTGTCTCAGCTATCTGTGTATTCCTTGTTTCTAGCATAGTGTGTGTCAAATAGTAGAAACCAAATAAATTATTACACTAGTGAATGCTTATGTGGGTGGTTCTGCGGAATAACTTAAACTTAGGACGCCTAAGAACATCATAGAACACGAAAGCCTTGGGATAAGATAGTGTCTTTCCTGTCACTGTTTCCTAGGACCTAGATAGCTACTTAGAATATCACGACTTCATGAATACAAGAAGAAAGGAAATGTTACACAAAAGATGGGCACACCTTGTGGCAGACCCTCTCCGCAAGGGAATTATAGAAAAAGTCTGTTCCTGTAAGAACATTAAGAAAAGGAGAAAAGAAGAATTAGATGGTTTTTTAAAATATGTAAATAAAAAGGTAATAAGACCATTTGATTTTTCGTTAGTTTAAGAATTATGAATCTTTGTTTACTCTGTGCCTATTCACCCAAATAGCCTGCCCGCCCTCCCTCTGTGTGTTTAATCTTTACCTGCTGTAGTGTGTAGTAGTCTTCAGTTCCAGGCAGTAGAAAAAATGGAGGAGGAGGATCAGGTCTGAATATAACTGTGCACCTTAGAACCATTTTCCTCATAAAATTGTTAATTTTATTTACTGATGTAAAAAATTTGGACTCAGCTGGGTATGGTGGCATATATCCAATCTCAGCACTCTGGGAGTTACAGGTAGGAGGATCCCAAGTTTGAACCCTGCCTGGGAAACTTGGTGACTTACCGAGACCCTGGCTCAACATAACTAAATTTAAAAAGAGCTGGGGGGACATAGCTCCTTGTGAAGACGCCCTGGATTCAATCTTTAGTTACACAGACACCCAAATTGGACTCCAGGGTTTGGACATGCTTTTTTTTTTTTTTTTTCCTTTGGCACCAGGGATTGAACTCACAACCTTGTGCCTGTCAGACAGGTGCTTACGTCACTGAGCCAAACTCCGGGCCCTGGTATTTTGAGGCAGGGTCGCACTATGTAGCTCATGTCGGCCTTGCTCTTGAGTTGTAGCCCAAGCCAGCCTCGAATTAACAACGTTCCTCCTACCTCAGCCTCCTGAGTGCTGGGATTAAAGGCGTGCGCCACCACGCCCAGCTTGGACATGCTTTCTTTTTGGAAACTTGATTTACAAAACTATTTTAAAGTATTTCTGTTGTGACATTTTAAAAAATGGGAGATATTTGGCTAGGAAGCATTTAAAAACATTACCAGGCAGGGCACAGCGCTTGGTAGTAGAGTGCTTTTGTGAGGCTCTAGGTTTAATCACTGGTGCTGAAAAAGGAAGAAAGGAATCTCAAATATTTTAGTGTTCCAATTTTTTTTTTTTTTTTGCTGCACTGGGGATTGAACTCACAACCTTGTGCCTGCCAGCCAGGCGCTTAAGCCACTGAGCCAAACTCCCAGCCCTAGTGTTCCAATATTCTTTATTAAAATCTTGCAAATTTTAGCTGGGCATGGTGGCGCATGCCTTTAATCCCAGCACTCGGGAGGCTGAGGTAGGAGGCGCACTGTGAGTTCAAGGCTGGCTTGGGCTACATGGGCACAAGGCTGGCTTGAACTACGTAGTGTGACCCTGTCTCAAAAAACTAGGGCTGGAAGCTTGGCTCAGTGGCTTAAGCGCCTGCCTGGCAGGCATGAGGTTGTGAGTTTGATCCCTGGTGCCACAAAAAATAAATAAATAAATAAAATCTTGCAAATTTTAAGTAGGTCCTTTCCATCACTATAATACACTTGAATAAATCAAATTTAACTGCAAATTTAGTCTTCTTCCTTTTGCATTTGTCGTTGATGCCACTTTGAAGCATAAGAATGAAAATGTGAATTTGCTTTGAGTCCTGATATGCTAAGAATTAATTATCTTTTACTTTTATGTGTGGTTTTATTTCCTTTTTTAGGGAAATGTTTTTATAGAGCATTATGATCCAAAAGAATATGATCCTTTTTATATGAGGAACCAAGACCCCAATCTCTTGAAGGTGGGTAGATTTCTTATTTTAACTTTGATAGTATGTGTTTTTTTTTTTTTTTTTTTGAATAGCCCTAGTATATAACTTGTCATATAATGAGTCCTTAAAAATTCAGTAATGTTTTAAGAGTAGTGTATCAGTTAGCTTTCCTTTGCTGGAACAAAGTACCTGACACCCACAACTTGCAGAGAAAAGGTTTAGTTTTGGTTCATGGTTTCAGTCCACGTTTGAGTGATTCCAAGGCAGAAACTATGGTGAAAGGGTATGGTGGAGTAAAGTTGTTCAATCCATGGCATCTAGGAAGTGCAGAGAGAAAGAAAAGAGAGCCAGAGGCAAGGGAAGGGACAGGGACAAGAATATACCCTTCCAAGTCTGCTCCCAGTGACCCACCTCCTACCAGGCACTAGCTCTCAACCATACATTCAGCTGATGATCCAGTCTCTTAACACCCGAGACGTCTAGGTTACTTAGAATGGAACAAAACACCCAAAGGTCTTACTGTGTGCTCCACACTGGCCTTAACCTCACTGTGTAGCCCAGGCTGGCCTTGAACTCGCAGTAATCCTTTTGCCTCAGCCTCTCCAGTGCTTTGATTATAGGTGTGTGCCACCATCCCCAGTTTTACCTCTCTTTTTAAGTTTAAAATTTGGGTTGCTACTTGTCTACAAATAGATCACGTAGAAACATCTGAAAATGATAGTACTGTTTTTGTCTCTTGATAGCAAGTTAATGTTTTATTATTATTATTTATTTATTTATTTATTTTTTTGCGGTACCAGGGATCAAACTCACAACCTTACGCCTGCCAGACAGGCGCTTAAGCCGCTAAGCCAAACTCCCAGCCCTTTCTTACTATTTTATAGGTAGCCTGCTTCACAACTTCTTTGAAAGTAAAATTGCATAATTAAGATAAATACATAGGTGTTTTCTTTTGAGCATGGAAAGAATTTTTAAATTTAGGTAGGAATATATGATAACAGCAAAAGAATTTCTGAAGATTGAACCTGTACTTTGAAACAATAACTAATCTTGCCTCTTTGGCTACAGCACCTTGTTGAGAAAGGCACTAGAGTGCCCGCATCTCTGCAATGTGTTAAATGTATTTAATGAGTAATGGAGGTATACATATATGTGTATATACATATATAATGAGTAATGCAATGGAGATGTATGTCTATACATATACATTTAATAGATCTGCAACCCAGTCCTAAAGAAGTGTCTTTCTTGTAGCTTATCATTCCACCATTTCATGATCCTTTGAAAAAAGCACAATGTGACAAGGCTGATGAGAAGAGAACGCTTCTTCAGTGTGAGACTGGTACTTAGCTCCTAATTCTTACGTCATTTCAAATCCCTGGAGCAATGGTTGCAAGTAAGGGAGCTGATTTAGCTTCCTAATATTCCTGCAGGCAAAATATATACAATGAAAGAATTTAAAGAGGTTGAGAAGACCCAGCTGCTTTCCAGATTCCCAAGAATTTCTAGTTCAAGGCACTTCATGACTCCACCTGACTGGCTTAAACTGCCTGCAAGATACATAGAAAGTGAATTTTGTAAAAGGAGCAGGTAATGTTTAATATAATAGATTATAAACCTCTTGGACTTTGAAGTCTCTCTCCTGAGACAGTGCTAGAATTTTTTTTTAATCTTTTTGAGACAGGGTTTCACCATGTAGTTCAGGCTGGCCTTGAACTCATTTTGTAGCTCAGGCTCACTCAGACTCACTCAATCCTGCGTTAACCTCCCAAGTGCTGGGATTACAGGTGTGCGCCACCACATCCAGCTATAGATTTTTATGTAGTGAGGATTTTAAAACATTTTACTTTTCAATGGAAAGTCTACTGTAATTCTTATCTTTATTTCTTTGCATGTGATACTTCTTTCTTGGGTATTATGAAGATTATTTTCTTTACACTTAATTAGCTAGACTATGATAGATCTTTGTTTTATTCATTTGTTTTGTCTTTCGGAGACAGGGTTTCACCATGCAGTTTAGGCTGACCTTGAACTCAGCAATTCTCCTGCCTCAGCCTCCCAGCTACTGGGATTACAGGCATATAGCCACTATGTCTGGTGGTTTTATTCATTTTTAGGGTTCTCTGAGATTCTTGTGTCTGTGGTTTTATGTATTTGATGATTTTGGGGAAATTCTAGACTGTTATCACTTAAAATATTTCTTGTGCCCCATTTTCTCTGCCTTTTCTTCCTTCTGAGATGTTAGACAATTGATAATGTTCAAGTTTCATACCTGTTTAGTACTCTGTTCTGCTCCCCTCTGGGGATTCAACCTTAGCACTGAGCTACTTCTTTAGTGTGTTTGTTTTGTAATTTTTTATTGAGACAGGGTCTTGCTGAGTCACTGAATTGTCCAGTCTGGGCTCAAACTTGCAATCCTCCTGCCTCAGCCTCTAAGAATGTTAGTATTACAGATGTGTACCACCCACCATGCCTGGCTACTCTTCTTCTTCTTTTTTTTTTTTTTTTTTGCAGCACCAGGGATTGAACTCACAGCCTCGTGCCTGCCAGACAGGCGCTTAAGCCACTGAGCCAAACTCCCAGCCCTAGTTTTTTTGAGGCAGGGTCGCATTATGTCGCTCAGGCCGGCCTTGCACTTGCGTTGTAGCCCAAGCCGGCCTCGAACTCACAACGCTCCTCCTACCTCAGCCTCCCGAGTGCTGGGATTAAAGGCATGCGCCACCACGCCCGGCTTCTTTTTTTTTTTAATCATCTTTTTTCTGTTTGCGTTTGGTTAGATTTCTACTGATCTAGCTTGATTTCTCTGAGTCTTTTCTTTTCTTAACTGTGCCCTATATACTGAGGAGCCCATCAAAGGAATTCATCTCTGAATGTTATGATTTTTATTTCTAGCATTTCCATTTTTTTCCATAAGGTTTTCACTTTTCCTGAAATTCTTCATCAGTTAATGTGTGTTGTCTATCTTTTACTGGATTTTAAAAACTATACTGTAGCAATGATAGCTATTTTAAATTTCGTATCTGATAGCGCCAACATTAAGATCATTGCTGAGTTTGATTCCATTGTATGCTTTACCTCTTGACCATAGATTATGTTTTATATTTTTTGATGGCTTATGATTTTTGATTGCCAGTCTTTTGAGGTGGAGGAAGAGTTTAGATAGAGTATTTTCCTCTAGAAATGTGCATCCATCTTCTGTGCCACATTAGTGTGGAAGACTGGATCTATCTAGTCAGAGGCTAATCTGACTTTGGTTTTGGGGTGGTGCTGTTTGAGCCAGGTTCACTATGTACTCCAGGCTTACCTCTAATTTTCAGTCCTCCTAGCTTAGCCTCCTCAGTGTTGGGATTATTGGAGTATGCCACCATATTGAGTTTGGGTATTTTTATTGCATTTGCTACATTTAGTGCATTACAAGCCTCAAATACCTCCAGTGGTAGGCTGCTTTGCCTTGTGCTTGAGGAGGGCTACTCATGCTGTTAATAGGCAGTTCCTTCTAAAAGTGACTCGCCAGCTCAGTGTTAGCAGGTTCTGGTTGCTCACCTCCCCCTCTGGAGTTAGATTTCAGGTTCTTTTTGTCTGGAACAAAGAATTGATCAAAAAGAGTAAAGAGCAGTGGCCAAGTTTAATTTGAGAAAGTAAAAGTAAAAAGTGAGAGAGAAACTGGCTCTGCAGAGTGAACTTGGGCAAAGTAAAAGGAGAAAAAGTAGTAAAAGGACTCCTTGGAGAAATCATGGCAGGTTGCTATGAAGTCACAAATTCTTCTTGGCATCTGTATCTTTTTATGCTGCCCAAATCTCATGGAACCCATGAGAACTTCTAGGTACAGATCTGAGCGGGGGTGCTGGGATCAGTCTCAGGCCGACTTCGGGTGTGGGCCTGCTCCAGTTCTCTTGAGAAGTCCTTGAGCAGGGCTTCGGGCACCGTTCTGCACAGGTGACCAGAACCTTGTGATTAATGGGTCACACTACCTGGTCCCCAGCCTTGCTGTGTCCTTCTCTCCTGTGCCAGTGCTGGTCACCTTCTCCATCTGGATTTGTTTCTCTCGTGTTGCGAGTTGTAGGAAACCTCGGAATTTTTCTCTCTCCAGCACTCCAGGATTCTTAACCTTTATCTAATCCAGCACGGGCACTTTTATGTCTTCTAATCTACTCCCTCCTTAACAATCACATAAACTGAATTCCTATTATCACTAACTTGTAATAACAATGATCATTTATGAGCCACTATGTGCCAGAGATTGTTAAAAGCTTTTAATGTGCTAATTTGTTTACTCTTTATGTAAATTTTCGTTTTTCTTTCCCCTCCTTTGTTTTTTTCTTGTTGTTGTTGTTTGTTTTTTGAGACAGGGTCTCACTCTGTAGTTCAGGCTGGCCTTCAGCTCACTATGTAGTCCAGACATGGTAGCACATTCCTGGCTCATAGAAATTTATTTTGGAAAGTTCCGTTACACAGATAATTTATGAACCTTGTCAATTTTACAGCAGTATTTCTCAGTTTGGTTTTATATTGGAATATTTTGAGGACTTAAAAAAAAATCATGAAGTCCAAGCCATGCCCTAGATAAATGAAATGAGACTCTGTTAGGATGGGAGCTGGACATCAGCATTCAGATGGGTCCGGTGTGCATCAGATGAAACCACTTACTACAGCCGTAAAGTGGCAGTCACAGGTTCAGCTCAGGTCTCTGACCCCACAGCCCGCATTCTAAAGGATAGCACTACACTTTTATCTTGTGTGGCTCTAGCAGGGTGAATTTAAGTAGTGGATTACGCTACTTTCCAACTTAATTCTCTTTTATGTTCCCGTATCCCATTGACTGAGGCTGGGAACCTGGGTTGGAGCCATTCTGTGAAGCTCCTTCATTGCCAGTGCAACACCTGGGATTCTATCATTTGGAGCATGGGTGTCATTGAAAATAGGCAAGGAAGACATCAGGATATACTGAAAATGGTGTTTTAGGAAATTATAATTTGACATGTGATGTATAAAATAGTTTTGAATACAGGAAAAGCCTTGAGGATAGGGATCATTTAAGAAAATTTCATTTCCTTGTTTTTTGTTTTGGGGGCTGGAGAGTTAATCCAGGGCCTTGGATGTGTGAAACTCATGCTCAACTACTGGGCTATATCCCCTGCTTCTGAAGATTTAAAAATAAGTTTTTAGATAGGTTTGGTAAGTCACTAAGTTGCCCAAACTGGGCTCAAACATGGTACCTGCCTCAGCCTTCCAGAGTGCTGGGATGAGAGGCATGAGCCACCACACTTGGTTTGAAGACTTTTTTTTTTTTTAATGAGATAAGAATCCACATTTGTGGTGATGAGGACCACAGGCAGGATGATGGCAAAGTGAATGAAGACACCGATGTGCTAGAACAAAGCGTTGCTAGATTTGGAGAAGGAAGATGAATCAGAGGGAAATTCAAAGTTGAGGATTGAACCCAGGGCCTCACACCTGCTAAGTGAGGATTCAACCAATGAACTACACCCCCAAAGTTCTGAAGAGTTACCATATGTGTTAGCTTCCTACGGCTGCAATAATGAAGCACCACAAACAGTCGCTTAAAACAACAGGAATGTATTCTCTCACAGTTCTGGAGGCTAGAGTCTAAAGTCTAAAGTGTTAGAGAGGCCACTACCTCTCTGCGGGCGCTCCAGAAGGGTTCTTTCTTGCCTTTTATCCAGCTGCTGGTAGTTGCTGGGAATCCTTGACGTTCTGGCTTTCAGCCTTACGATTCCAGTCTCTGCCTCTGGTGTCACATGTTCTGTTTCCAAATTTGCCTCTTCTTAAAAGGACGCGTGTATTGGGTTAGGGCCCATCCTGGTCGCGTAGTACCTCGTTTTAACTTCATCATGTCGTCTAATACGCTATTTCCAAAATTATTTCACCGGTGTATTCACAGATCCAGGAGTGTGAATACATGCGCAGATCCAGGAGGATCTGGAACTTGAACTTTTGGGGGTGTCTTGGTTACTTTTCTCTCATTACTGAGACAAAATACCCAACACCCAAAATTAAGGGAGGAAAGGTTTTTTTAGCTTACAGTTTGTGAAGGTTTCAGTCCATAATCAGCTGGCTCCAAGGCAGGGTGGCATGGCACCGGGGCAGTGCTTCAAGGCAGCAGCCAGCAAAAGCAGCCAGGACAAAAAAGGGGGTCAGAGTAAGCCTCTTTTCCTCCTTTATATTGTACACAGGCCAACCCAGCCCCCAGCGCCTGTGTAGCACTCACAAAATCTTCGTGCCCTCCTCTTACACAGGCTGAGGATGTTTACAAAGTAAGAACCCTGGCTTCCTGTTGAGTCTCTTAGTTAAACTTCTAAACTTCTCAAGTTGACACAGTGTATCAACCATAAGAGAGGAGAACACAGTTCAACCATAGCATCACATTCATTCATGCAGTCTTAAGAATTATGCCTTGAGTTGTAAATTTTTTTGAGACAGTTTCACTGAGTTCTGCAGGCTGGACTTCAGCTTGCCATCCTCCTTCCTCAGCTTCCCAGAGTGCTAAGATTACAGACCTGTGCCACCACACCCTGCTCTGAAGTTCAGCCTTTAAAATTAGGTTTTGCCCCTCAGGAATCTGGCACACCCTTTGTGGTGAGTCACCTTAACTGGCCCTAGCCCAAGCGGTGTGTGGCCAGGCTTCTGGCCAGGTGGGGGAGCCCCCAGAATCTGAGGGTACAAGAGGAGCAGAGAGCCAGCTGTTAGGTCCAGAGATCTGGGAACCCCCACTAACACCTCTGGCAGCCGCTTAGAGTGAAGTGGAATTATTGAGATGCTTGAGTCTCCATTGTCCCTAAAATTAATTTTTTAAAATCTGAAATGTCCTTATTTTACCCTCATTCTTTAAAGATAAGTGACTGAGTACATAATTCTGGAGTGACATTTATTTTCTCTTAATGTTTTAAAAAGATACTTCTTTTGTGTTTGCCTTCTATTATTGTTTTGAGAAGTCTGCTCTCATTCTGATTTTTTGGTCCTTTCTCTGTGGTTGCTTTTATGATCTTTTCTTTGTTTTCAGTGTTCTGCATTCTCTCTGGAGGGGTCTGTGTATAGATTTTTAGATAACCCACTGGCCTGTTGTTTTTTCTGTGTATCTGTATTCATGATTTTCATTACCTCAGGGAAATACAAACCAGTGATTGTTTTAAGTACCCTCCACTCATTATTTCCAACCTGCCTCTGGGCTCAGAACACATGCACATATTAATCTTAAAATGCCCTTTATATTTCCCATTTCCTTATGCAATTTCTTAGATGTTTTCCAATTTTCTGATTCTGTCTTCACAGTGTTGAATATTAAAATTTTAATTTCTTAAATTCCCTTTTCCCTTCAAATATGCTTATTCATTCTTTTTAAGATCTTTCTTATTTTTTTTATATATATGTATTTATTTTTTGAGAGAGGTTCTTGCTCTGTAGTCTGGTCTACCCTTGAACTCACTGTGTACCCCAGGCTGGCCTCAAACACGTGGTGATGCCTCAGTCTCCCTAGTGCTGGGATTACAGGCGTGCACCACCATGCCTTGCTGCTTATTCATTCTTAGTAAGTTCTTCCTGCCTTCTTACCTTGGTGATTGGATTCTTTCCTTCCTTAAATGTGGGCTCCATCCACATAGGGCAGAAGTTACCCTTCAGGTTAACTCTTGCACTGGTGTCAGCCTTGAAGCATCTATGACATTTTTGACAAGGAAAAGTGGGAAATGGAGTATTTAATTCTTTCTGGGGAAAAACATTTTATGTGTATGCTTGTAAATGACACAATGTCTATGGCTTTTTTTTTTTTTTTTTTTTTTTTTTTTAACAATACAGTCTAAGGCCCTAGAGCGCAGGGAGTGGTTTAACCTTTGCCTGGCTGATTCTTGGTTCTCAGTGAATGTAATACATCAGTCTCTATTATGGTTTCAGAAATTCTTAAACAATTAAATTTATCCAAGTATATTGGTTTGACCTAAGAGTGATTTGGAGAATACATATAGATCTCAGGGTATAACAATAAATTTTGCATAAATGGAAGCTAGTATTGTTTTCAAAATATCCTCACATATGTTCTCTCATTAAAGGTTAAAGGTGAAAGTGAACTTCAATGATAGTAGTTTTGATTTGAAGCCCTTGCCAAGAGCTCCTTGTCTTCTGGAATCCCAGGAAGCAGGAAAAGCAGTTACGTGCAAGTAAGCCAGTTACTCTAGTTTGCTGTCCTTTCATCCAAGACGCTTGGCTCTGTTGCCGTCCTTTCCAAATGCTAGAGTCAGCGCCAAGGCCCCGCCAGGCTCCCGTGGACCCGTGCCAGGCAGCTCCCGCCACTGAACGTGGGAGAAGTGACAGCTGTCTTCAGGCTTTTCTGGTTTTAAGGAAGAAATAGCACAGAAATGAAAAGCACAGACGTGGAAAAAAAGTGTTCGACAGCTGGTACTAAAGTCACAGTTTAGTTGATTTTAGACTGATTTTTAGTTGAATTGGAGTATTATAAATGAAGTTTGGGACAAGTTTTGGTTGGTAGTAGCTGTTACAGTATTGTGCCCAGAGTGAAAAGGTGTGATGAGCGGAGAAATGGTACAAACTCCTATGCGTGTAACGTGGAATGTTACCTCAGTTAGTTACAGAATTAAGAGCAAGAGATTTCTCTACATAATTGATCGATTCTGCCGGGCTGGGGCTTAGCTGTCTCTAACATGACATCCACCCAACTTACCACCTCCCTGAGAAACAATTTATCTCTCCAAAAGCAACTTCTGTGTAGTTCTTCTAGTCCGGAAAAAACCCTCCCACTCGCTTCTTGCACGTGGGGAGCCCTCTCCAAACCCAAGACTCCACAAAGCGCTCCACCCCCAGCCCCCAGTAAATCTTTCTGTTTCCTGTTTTGTACATGCAGATGCTCCTTCAAATCTGCTGTTGATATGTCATTTTTTAAATTTTATTTTAAAGATAGTAAAATCCAACACAACAAAACAGAACAAAGTCAATCAAAACAAAGCAGTAGAATTGGTACAGAACTTCAAGCCAGGATACTAGGAAAACAGTAGCTACTCTAATATATCTTGTTATCTTCACAATAGTTGTCCATTCCATCAGATATAGCAGAATCAAACCAAAAACAAATCAGAATAAAACCAATAAAAACAGAATATTGAATAAAGCAAAACAATCAGAATAAAGCAAAACAGTGAGAACAATATTGGGCCTCAAAGACAAGATAGAAGGGAATCCCCCATATTGTTACATTGCATACTGTCGTCCTCCCAAGAGATGCTCAGACTGCTGGCTGCAGGCCTGCAAAATCAACCAAACAATACAAGCATTTAGTTGCTTTATGTACTGTAGTTGCTATCAACTTAGCCGGTCCTTTGTGATCCGTCATTTTGCACACCTCCCAAACTCCTCCCCCGCCTGACCTAATAAAAGCACTTGCACTTCTTTGTTCTCACCCAAGGTGCTCACATCTCTTCTGTAGCCCTCCTGTGCCCACAGTAAAGGCCTCTTCTCTCCTTCGTCTGTCATGCCAAAATCCTATCAATAATTATGTAATCTGTCATGATCTGATTAAAAGTAATGGGATTCCTCAGAGGGAACGTAAAAAATTCAATAATTTTGGAACAGAGCTTGGCAGTTTCTCAAAAAGTTAAATTATCATTTGACCCACAAATTCACCTACTAGGTTTCTATTTAGGAGAGATGAAAATGTTTGTTCATAACAGCATTATTCACAGCCCAAAAGTAGAAACAACTTAGTTGTTCATAAGATGTAGTGTATCCATACAATGAAATATTATTTGGCAATTAAAAGTAAAGAAGTACTGATTTATGTTACAGTATAGGTAAGCTTCAAAACCATTATATTCAGGAAGGAAGCCAATCACAGATGACCTTTTATTTGAAATGTCCAGGAAGCAGATCTGTAGAGACAGAAGATAGGTAATGGTTGCCTAGAGCTGGGAGTGACTGTGAATAAGCAGGAGGTTTGGGGGCTGATGAAAATGTTCTAAAGTTAGAATGGGTGATGGGTCCACAGTTCTGTAAACATGCTCAAAACCACTGAGTTGTACACTTAAAATGAGTTAACTTTATGACCTGTAAATTACGGCTCAGTGAAGCTGTTGATACCAATAAAAAGAACCTAAAGCGTTCAGTGCGGTGCACTCCGGTAACCCCAGCTATTGGGAGGCTGAGGCAAGAGGATTGCTTAAGCTTGGGAGTTTGTGCCCCACCTGGACAATATAGTGAGAAATAAAAATGAAAAGCAGAAACAGGTGATTTTAAAGATAGGAGTTGGCCACTGTGGACTTCTCAGTGGTCTTGAGGTGTAGTTCAACAGTGTGCTGCTCTGTCCCTGAGGTAAGAACTGTATTTGAGGGAGAGAAGGAAGAACCAGAACTCACCTCTGTTCACTAGGGAGCTGAAGGCCTTAAGCAATAGAACGATTCAGAATCATCTGTGTGTATTAGCAGCAACAGAGCGATTTCCTCTTCCGCCCCTAACTGCTGTGGTCTCAAAAGAGCAAACATGTTGGGTAGGAATTGAAGGCTACTTGACATTTTAATCCTAATTTCTATAAATGGTATAAAAGGAGAGTCTTTGTCCTCAGATAACTCCTCCAGTAGCAGAGTGTGACCCAGATATGAAGAATATTGCACTGTTGGGGGTACCTGGGGGCTGAAATGTTAAACTGGATGCTGAAATCGGTGAACTCCCTCTGAACAAGAAAGAGGAAGAAAGCTGGATTCTCTTCCAGTAATGAGCAAGGTGTCCCAGCTGAGGTGGGGGAGGAGGGCTTGTCTTTGGCAGACTTGGAGCTCTTCAGGACTAAATCTGTGAGGGCTGGAGGGGTCATTCACAAACTGGACAGCTCTTCGAGGGCTTCCTTCACTTTCCTTTGCTGACCAGGTACCAAAGAGACTACGGGTTAACATAATAAGATGTGTACATGTAACAGTCCCCTGTGATGAATGTTATTATGTATCTCAGACACCAATAAAATAGAAAAATAATGTAAGAACAAGGTAATTCTATTAACTTAGGCTTATTTTCATTAAAATATGTAATTTTTAGTTTGTTAATTTCCAAGTTAAGTAAAATATTTAAGTGGTATTTAAATGCAAATATTAAGTGCTGCAGTTGAGTGGAGAGTTAAGGATTCCTTCCTTTCTGTTTTCTCCCTACAGAAACACAGGGTCACCCCTTCTGGAGAAAGGGCCCCTCTGTTATCAGGAGGGAAGGAACCCAGGTCCCAAAGAGGCCAGCGCTGAAGGGCACTCGTCTCCGCCAGACCTCGGCGGGAAGGAGAAAGGGCCGAAGCCCGGGTCACGGTGAGAGCGGGGCGCTGTGCAGGGCAGCGGTGGCCGGGACCAGCGGGTGGGGCGGGCTTCCGAGATGAGCGGCAGCAGACCCCGCCTGCAGCGGTGGCCCGAGCAGGCAGGCGTCCTGTCCCCGGGACGGAGAGAGCCGCACCGCAGACTCGCGCTTGGCCAGGATCTCTCTGGCTGCTGAGTTTTCGCCATCTTTCTGCCAGCTCTCCGTTTGCCGCCTGTCTCCAAGCCCGGCCCCAGCGCTTCTTCCCTTTAACTCAGTCAAGACAGTAGGGCACGGAGGCACAGGCCTGTCGTCCCGGCACTCGGAGGCTACGGCGGGAGGGTGCTGCAGGTTTGAGGCCAGCCCGGGCTACATAGCGGGTTAAACACCAGCCTGAACTGCATAGCGAGACCCTCTCTCAAAAAAAAAATTTTTTTTTAAAGGACCAATACTGAGCCAGCAATGGTGGTGCGTGCCTGTAATTCCAGTGCTAGGGAGACTGAGGCAGGAAGATCACTGTGACTTCAAGGCCAGCCTGGGCTACAGTCTGAACTACATAGCAAGATCCTGTCTCAAAAGACAAAATGCCAAACCAAACTAAACAAAAAAGACCAACACTAAATTAAAGCAACGAAATGTAAGAAGTAAAAGCCCCGCATGTAAATGCATAGGAACACGAGTGTCTACAGAGCCCAGGCTTCTCATCCGCGGTAACTGCTGTTAAACATGGTCGTCTGACAGACGCCGTCTGGGTGGTGCTTCTCCCCCTCGGCTTATCCCGCCCCTGGGCCCAGAGCTCAGAGACATCCTCCTACCAGGGGCTTTAGAGAAGTCACAGCTCTGTGTCCTCCTCACCTCCCAGGTAGACGGGAACGTGTGAAGGGCCGGTGCTTAGAGTCCACAGTCAGCCTGTCCACCTGCCTGCCTCCTCGTTTCTCCATGTCCCTGCTCCTGCCCGGCAAGGACTGTTTACTCACTGATGGAAAGATAGTGAAAGTCCTCCCAGGGCCTGCTCGCTCGCTTCTTCAAAAACCTAACGAGCAGCTGCTCTGAGCCCGGATTTGAGGGCCTGGAGACACGGTGTTGAACAGCACAGGGAAGTCTGGTCTTGCGGTGCTGCTGTTTCAGTGGGGAAGACGGCAACACAGCACATACACACCGTCCTGCCCGCCAGGAGGAGGCGCAGGGAGACACCACGGAGTGGGCAAAGAGGGCGGCAGGACTGGGGCACGCAGGAGGACCGTTTGGAGGGAAGATGTCGGAGAAGGATTCTCTCCGAAGAGGCGACCTTTGCACCCGCCCAAGGAACTGGGGGTGAGCCGTGGAGAGTGTGGGGAAAGAGAGCCACAGGGAACGAGGTTGGCGTGCTCGGGCACGGTAGCATAGTGAGTGTGGAGAGAAAGGCAGCCAGCGAGGCCCGGAGGAGGCAGGGCCCAGCCCAGCGGGGTCAGAGGCCGCGACTGCAGGCTGGGATAGAGTGTGAGGGCCGGAGAGCCCTTCGACGGTGTTCTCGGGACTGGGTCTCATTATGTGGGCCAGGCTGTGATTTTCCTGCTCAGCCTCCTGAGTGCTGGAATTACAGGTGTTTGTGATCATGCCCAGCTCATGCAGAGGTTTTGAATAGGGATGAAATACGATCTGAGTAACATTTTGAAAAAAGAAGAGATTAGGCAGCAGCAGGAGCAGGAGAGCAGTCAGGAGGCCGGGGCGCAGGCCCAGGGGAGGGCACAGCGGGCGGAGCAAGTGCGGGGAGCTGGGAAGCCAGTGGGCCCACAGCACTCAGACTTGACTGCAAAATCCAAGGCGACCGGACTCCGAGGTTTTGTGCTAAGGGTCCTCGCTGGTTTATGGTTATATTCACCAGCCAGAGAAATCTGAGATGAATTCAGGGAGAGGAGAAAGTGCAAAAGTAAGCAATAATCCTTTGAAGCTAAAGTCAGGAGCCCTGTCTCCAAAACAACGCACCAGGAGCACTGGGAGGGTGCGATTAGAGAGCAGCTTAACTTCTTCCTGGCTGCCCACCTCAGCGCCGGGTGGGTGTCCGTCCCTGCCCCAGGGGTTCTCAGGTGCCGGGGACAGGCTGGCCTTCCCGACGGTCTCCTCCGCCTGGCCCTGCAGGGGAGAAAGCGGGGTAGCCGTCCCCTCTCTGTCCCGTCTTCCTCTCCTCCCAGCCTCTGCACCTTGCTGCGCTGATTTCCTCTCTCCTAGTGGGAGAGGGGACACAGAGGTATCGGGAGCAGGAGGCTTCTCACCTCAAGATTTTGTGATGAGCTATTTCAGTTACAAAGGTTCCTCTGGACCTGGCATTTTCTCTCAAGGGCTCTTTCAAGTGATCTTCAGAGGAAATCCCTTTGCTGGGGGTTTCTCGCCTGAAGGTCTCCTTTCCAGCTGTTGTTTCTGGCTGCCTGTGGCCCAGCCTCTGATGGGACCCTCACAATTCCACCTGCCCCGCAGGCAGGAACCAAGGCGTCGGACTGGGTTCATTTGCTCAGCACAGGCCCTGTCACCTGGCTGCGGGGTCTCCTCGCGCACCCCGCCTGCTGCTGGGGGCTGTTCTGGGCAGCCCAAGCCTGTCTTTAAAGGAGGGGTCTGACCTCAGGTCTCCGGAGCTGCTGTCGCAGGCAGGAGAAGCTTTGGATTCCTCTTCCCCTTCCCTTGGGTGGTGGCGGGGGCAAAAAAAAAAAAAAAATCTCTCTTCTTCCTTTAGACTCCCAACCTTTTTATACTCCAACCGTAAATGAATGGTTAAAAATCACAAAAATCAGTCTGCAATTTGACCTCCTCTTTGCGCGTCCTGAAGAGGGCTCTCCAGCGCTCTCTTTGAAAGGTGCTATCTGTCGGCTAAGGGATGCCAACACTCAATTCAGGGGCGTTTGGGCTCCCAGAGGAGCTGCGAGCAGGTGGGTGTGCACGGCCCGCAGGTCGGGGGAGGCTGGTTGAGCTGTGAGCGCCTCCGTCGTCCTTGCTTAGATGTGGGTGGAAATGAGACCGCTTGGGCGTATCAGGAGGGCGACGGGCTGCTCCTGTGGACTCTGAGACTGAGACGCTGCCCAGGAGGCAGAGCCAGCGAGGGAATGCGAAGGGAGGGAACACCCGGAGAGGAGGGAAAGCACAGGAGTGGCGGGCATGGTGCTGAACCCCTGTAATCCCTGCACTTCGGGAGGCTGAGGCAGGAGCATTACAAGTTCAAATCCTGCCTGGGCAACTCAGCAACACTGTGCCTCAGGATGAAAGAAAATAAAAGAGCTAAGCCGGGTGTGGTGGCGCACACTTTTAATCCCAGCGCTCGGGAGGCTGAGGTAGGAGGAGCGTTGTGAGTTTGAGGCTGGCTTGGGCTACAATGCAAGCACAAGGCCGGCCTGAGCTACATAGTGGGACCCTGCCTCAAAAAACCAGGGCCTTATGTGTCTGTCTGGCAGGCGAGAGGTTGTGAGTTCAATCCCCGGTGCGCAAAAAAAAAGAAAAGAAAAGAGCTGCAGGTGCAGCTCAGGGTCAGAGGGCCGTGGGTGTGATCCTCAGGACAAAACCACAACCACAACAACAAAGGCACAAGGAGTCTGGTGTTGTGAAAACCTAGTAACAAGGCTATGATCGACCACATCCCAGTGCCGGTGAGAGGGCACGCAAAACAAAACAAAGGCTGGCCATTATCCTCTGTGTTCAGCAAGATTGAGAGATTAAACAGTAATTCTCGGTGACCAGGTTACTGTGGAGCCCTTGGAGTGAAAGCCTGACTAGCACAGGCTCAGGAGAGAATGAGGCGAGGATGGAGAGACAGAGTAGGCCGCCCCTCTGGGATTCTGCTATACAGGAGCAGCAAGATGGAAAGGAGGCTGGAGAGGGCAGGGGCAAGGGAGGGCTTTTCTCAGCTGCTAGATACATACCCGTGTGTCTCCCGATGGCGGTGCAGCGGTAGAGAGATCGGGTGACGCTGGGGTGGCAGGTGCTGGCAGAGTCCTTTGGGAGGCGAAGTCCCCCAGGACTCAAGTGGAGGGCAGGACAATCCATGCATGGCAGGAGGCGGGGAGGCCGAGACCGCGGAGGTACAGGAAGCAACTCAGTGAATTTTGTGAAGAAAATTGTTCACTTCAGTTTCTCAGTGAAGTGAAAAAAGTCATCATTTAGAAGTTTGAAGAGAGGAAGGAAGAAAGGAATCCAGTATATTCTAAATTGCAACGATCCAAGTATAAATTAGTACTCCAAGTGCAGTCTGTTGACGGCTAGAAGCAGGATCACAGGGGTCCCTCCCATCAGACCACACGTCGTCACCTACCCCCATCCACGGCAGGATCGGCTCTGTCCCAGGATCTCTGGGGGTTCCTGAAGCCAGACAGCAAGAAAAGGCTGAGGCGGGAAGTTTAGGCGGAGAACCAGCCCTCGACATGAGCCACTCAGCTGTGCAGGGCCCAGCTTTGGGGGTCGGCTCAGCTTGGCTGGAGAATTCTTCCTGCTCTTCCTAGCGTCTCTTCCTATATCACATTCAGCTCTTCTCTTCTGCCACTCTCAACAGGTTTCAGCAACCAAGGACCACATGTCCTGATATCCGACCTGTGAAAGGGGACCCAAGAGAAGGCCGCTCCCAAGGACGTTAACCTGCCGTGGGAATCCTTCAGGGTGGGGCTGGAGAAGGCGCCCAGGAGCTGTTCTGTCTACAAGAAACCGCATCTGCAATAAACTTGGTTGAGTTTTTGGGTCTAGAGCCTATGATAATTAGGAAATGGCATGTATTGACAGTTATTACAAACGTATTTTCTCTAGAAGTTAAAAAATATTGCTGAGAGGTTCAATAAAAATGATAGTGATCTTACTGAGTGCCTGTCTCAATTTCTTTGATTTGTTCCTAAATTAAGGCATGCTTCCTTTGGTCAGGCACCCTTAAAATTCACGTCCACATATCCTCCCCAGGTTTTCCAAGATTCTTCAGAAAATTTAAGAATTCATTTTGGGTGTGATTATTCACGTTCTGATTCTTATCCCAAACATCATCCTCTGACTCATGTTGAGTTTCAGTCCTAGGACAGCATGAGGGAACAGGATTTTATTTTCCGTAGGCAAAGGGGATCCCATGTATCCGGGACCTGGCCTAGATTCCCCAACCTCCCCAATGAGTATACAGCAAAGGCTTAAATAAATAAGATAAGTGGTTTGATTTTAGGGCTCCAGGAGGATCAAAACTCTCTGCAGAGCTCTTGACTGTGTGCTATGATGAGGGCGAAGATGAAGAGCTTCTCTGGGCAGCCTGTATTTATTTCCATTCTAAACAAAGAGAGGGGATACTGAGGAAAGCGTGGGAAATGAGCAGGACCTTGAGAGTCACTTCAAAGATGTCTCCAAGTAATTTTGTCAATTAGGAGAACCATCTTATCTCTATGATGACATTTATGGTGGGAGTGAGATGCCTGCAGCTGCAGTCTCTATCTACTTAATTGAGTTGGAGCCAGGTGTCCTCAGCTGTGACCTTGTCTTGCCCTTGAGGTATCTCTGGCCTCACAGACCACTACAGGCCTCAGCCAGGACCAGTGATTCATAGAGTTTCACTTACTATGAATCAGCTCCCATCACCAGGCAAGGGGCCTAGGGCTAGACTCATAGAAAGTCAATTAGTTAATTTTAAATCCTGCTCATAGCCACTTTGTAGTGGTCTCCAACACCCATGGAACTTTTTTAAGAACAGGGGAGTTCTGAATTCTTCAGTCTGTCTGTCCCATGTACATTGTATTGTTGCTGATTTTGTTGCTATTGCCAGGCTGGCATAGTTACTGCTATTAATTGGTTTTCTCTGGATGCTAGTATCTGAATTGTTTTTGTGTCATTAACAATACTGTGATTTCCTGGGGAACAGAGTGCTGGGCCAATTACACTGCACCTTCCCTTCAAAAATTAATGATACAAAACATAAGTGAGCAGTTCACCAAAGAATTGCAGTCTATAAAAAGATATCAAACAAATTCAGGAAATTAAAAATTCCTTTGAGAAGAGAATGATGTGTGCCTCCTGAGAACCCACCTTGCCAGGTCAGGGAGGTTCCAACCAGAAGACAACAAGCCAGCCTTCCTGGTGAGTGGCGTGTGCGGCGCAAACTGCAGGAAGGGAAAGAACTGTGCCTCCTGTACACCTATCCGTGAGTGGGCTGAGAATCAAGGATATCAGCCCTGCCAGAAGCAACCTGCTGGTTTGGAGGACCAGCTAAGTTGATAGCAACTAAGGTACATAAAGCAACTAAATGCTTGTACTGTTCGGTTGATTTTGCAGGTCTGGGGCTGGCAGTCTGAGCATCTCTTGGGAAGATGACAATATGCAATGTAGCAAATATGGGGGATTCCCTTCTGTCTTGTCTTTGAGGCCCAATGTTGTTCTCATTGTTTTGATTAATTTTTTTTTTTGCTTTATTTCATATTCTGTTTTTATTGTTTTTATTCTGTTTTGTTTTTGGTTTGATTTTACTATACCTGATGGAATGGTCAACTATTGTGAAGATAACAAGATATACTATAGTAGCTATTGTTTTCCTAGTATCCTACTTTGAAGTTCTTTACAAGTTCTACTGCTTTGTTTTGATTGACTTTGTTCTGTTCTGTTTTGCTGGATTTTACTATCTTTAAAATAAAATTTTAAAAAATTCCAAATTTAAAAAAAAAATTCTTTGAAAGTATGGGCACCAAAAGTGACTGTTGTGAGGATAGAATATCAGAACTGGATGATAGGTTTGATGCCAGTGGTCACATGCTCAGAGATACTGTAAAAACAACAAAAAAGTTGGGTGGTGGTACACACCTGTAATTCCAACACTTAGAAGACTGAGACAGGAGGACTGCCATGAGTTTGAGGATAGCCAGGGATACGTAGTTCAAGGTCAGCCTGTACTACATAGCAAGACCCTGCCTCAAAAAACACAAAAACAAAGCAACAATATCAAAAGAACATGAAAAATGAATCAAACAGCTGCTGAACGACTCAAGACTCACTTAGGATTAACAGGAATTAGTGAAAAGTCGGAAGACAGCATGAATGGCATAAAAAAACCTATTCACAGATAATAGTAGCAGAAAGCTTTCCAAATATGGGAGAAAATTTAACGTACAGATAAATGAGGCATATAGAATCTCAAATAGCAATGATTAGAAAAGAACGTCTCCATGTCACATAGTCAAAACCCCAGAAACAGAACACAAGGACAAAACTATTTGAGAAAAGCAACAAATTACTTACAAAGGTAAACTCATTAGAATTATAGCAGACTTCTCAATACAAACTTTAAAGGCCAGGAGGCTTGGAGTGAAGTGTTTCACACCTTAAAAGAAAACAATTTCCAAATTTCCTGCAAAACTATCTTTCAAAATTGATGGAGAAATAAGTATCTGCATGACAAAGAGTGCCTTAAGAAATTCATGACCCCCAAATTGACACTCCAAAAAGTTCACAAGGATATCCTATAAAGTGATAATGAAGTCAATGATGTCAAAAAGTCTAGTAGAATAACTATACCAGGCAGGGTAAACACTTAAACAGAAGAGGGAAAAAATGGAATGATCAGCCAGGTGAGGTGGTACACTCCTGTAATCCCAGCACTTGGGAAGCTAAGGCAAGAGAATCATTTGCAAGTTTGAGACCAGCCTGGGCTACAAAGTGAGCCCAAGGTCAGCCTGAACTGCATAGCAAGACCCTGTCTCAAAAAGACAAAAAGAAAAAAAAAAAAAAAAGGAATGATAACAGGAAAATAACGTAATCAGTATCTTTCAGTAATAATTCTCAATGTGAAATGGTCTGTAAAAGCCACTCAGAATATACAGATTGACAGAATGTACTGGAGACCTGGCCAAGATCCCCAACTGCCTGTATGAGGGATACAGCAAATAATAAAATAAGAAACAGAGACAAATTTAGTAATGCATGATGGGTGGCTGGGAGGTCAGTGCCTCATAATGCACAAAGACTCAGATACTCCAAACCAGCCACTATTTATTATACAATGCAATGGATGTATACAATGATAGGAGGAGTTAGCGGAAGACCCAGAGGTCAGAGGAAGATTCAGTGGTTGATGACACTGCAGGCAATGAATAATCCTGGGACAACTCAAGAGGGTGGAGATGATCTTATGCTAAGAAGGATCTTACTCTGGAGTGTTCTTTTTCATTTTATTGTATTATTTTATCTTATTTATTTATTTATTTTGTGGCACCGGGAATTGAACTCACAACCTCGCACCTGCCAGGACAGGCGCTTAAGCCACTGAGCCAAACTCCTGGCCCTAGTTTTTTGAGGCAGGGTCGCACTATGTAGCTCAGGCCAGCCTTGCACTCGCATTGTAGCCCAAGCCGGCCTCAAACTCACAACACTCCTCCTACCTCAGCCTCCCCAGTGCTGGGATTAAAGGCATGTGCCAGCACGCCCGACTTCTTTTTCATTTTAATAGTTTTAGTTTAGTCTTAGTGGGTGGGAGAGGGTAGCCCATCCCAAGAGTTAATGGGAAGCCTCAATAATCCCAGGTCCCTCTAGGGAAGTATGTGAAGTTAGCCATTGTGAATTGTTGGTCCCAAATAAGAATGGAGCAAAAAACAAAACCCAACAGCATATTATATGAAAGAAACATTTTTAATCCAAAAAAAAAAATTCACAAACTAAAAATCAAGTGATAGAAAACAATATTCCATGCAATGGGAATCTGAAAACAAGTAGGAATAACTATTCTATTTTCAGACAAATGGACTTGGAGCCAAAATTGATCAGAAGAGACAAAGAAGCCGGGCGTGGTGGCGCACACCTTTAATCCCAGCACTGGGGAGGCTGAGGTAGGAGGAGCGTTGTGAGTTCAAGGCCGGCTTGGGCTACAACGCGAGCGCAAGGCCGGCCTGAGCTACATAGTGCAACCCTGCCTCAAAAAAACCAGGGCTGGGGAGTTTGGCTTAGCGGCTTAAGCGCCTGCCCTGGCAAGCGCAAGGTTGTGAGTTCAATCCCCAGTGCCGCGCAAAAAAAA
>RJWM01022781.1:0-33122 GCA_004363535.1 Dasyprocta punctata
GCATTTGTTAATTTTTCTCTAATAATAAAGCCTTTTAAGACTGGAGTTGGATGATTTTTCTCTATGATTTTGACTTACATTTCTCTGATGACTGGAGGAATATTGAATTTTTCCATAATTTGTTGGCCATTAGACTTTCCTATTGTGAGAATGGTATATTAAATCATTTTTGCATTTTAAATTGGATTTTTTCTTTCAGAATGTTTTAAGTGCCTTGTATATTTCAGATATTAATCCTTTAAAAGTGCATAGCCAAAAAAGGTGCATAGCTATTAATTTTTTTGGTTTCTGGAGTCTGAAGGTTTTCCCTTTACATATTGAGAAAGACAATGAAAATTTCCTGATTGGTATAACTTTCTGTTTTATGCAAAATCCATTATTTTATAAAGTGATAAAATAAAAACCACTAGATTAGTATAAGCATCATTCTCATTAGGTATTTGAACAATCACTCTGTAGTTGATTAACTAATGGTCAACTTGTAAACATCCAGATGAACTGTATCAGTGTGGTGCTGGGTGAGGGAGGCCCACCTGAGGATTGTTGCTGACAGCATAAAAGCAGAACTGCAGGGGAAGATGGTGAGCTGTCAATTCTCCTGGAGAAGCTTGTTGTAATGGCTTTCCTGACATGAACTTAGCTGTTCTCATCATCAGAGGAGCTTAGGTCCTTGCTGTCACTGAAGATGGATGCGGTTATTTTCAGGGAGCTCTGGTCCTTACCTTGAACCTCACTTCCTGGCTCCAGAACAGATCACTCATCCTGCAGGCACAGATCCTTCATCTTGCTGGTTCAGACTTTCTAACTTCCACCACTGATGTTAGGGTCTTCCCAGTGCGGGCCCTTAATACAGACTTGCTTGAGACATTGCCATTGGCTTCAGGCCTTCACATGAACTCATGCAGGACACTGACCTGACAACCAGGCCCCCACCTGGATTCCTTGGTTCTCTAGTGTATGAACAGATCACTTGGACTGTTTTGCACAAGATTTTTGGGTGAATATTATAAAAATAATCCTATGAATTATGTGCCCTCTATTAGACCTATTCCCATGTAAACCCTAGCTACAGCACAGTGCCTAAAATAGTAAATATATTCATAAATATCTAATTTCTTAATTTTTAGTTTTCTTAGTAATGAGCACTATTATATACTTACCCATAGCAAGTTCTCCAAAAGCAGCTACAGAAATTTTCTCAGTAGGACTAGATTTACATGATCAGTAAATTTGTTTATACATCATATTTCTCAATTCTATATCTAAGCATTGATCACTCATAACAAGAAGAAATTAGATTATTTGTAGAACTGGCTGTAGGACAATTTGTGTCAATTTCTGTTAGAATTTACTTTAATGATCTTTTTGTTATTTAACTTAAAATAGAGACCAATAATGATTAAAATACCAAATACCACATATATATGTAAGTTCCTACTTCTAAAACTTAGACAAAGAGATTCTTCCTGCCATAATCAGAGGAGACAATATCATTTTGGAACTTTATCAAAGTCTCAAATACTAATGAAAAAAAACCCTAATGATGAAAAGTCCTCAATAATATTGATTGATAGACCTTTTTAAGCACAAAAAAAGTCATATTTTATCAGAGGCTTAGACATTGATAAATTTATCACAAGGAAACCTTTCTGGTATTCAGTTCATACAACAGTGAGATGTTGCCAGTTGTGAGAATTTACAGCCATAATAAGAGATTCATATCCCATCTGGTTATTTATTGTGGAAGCCTCCTGAATACTAGCAAAGTTATAAATGGTGAACTAAATCACAAAAATGTAATTGCAGTTCAATCTAGGGTCTCCCTTAAAGTAAAACTAAAATAAAATAGTAAATTGTTATTAGAAATATAATTTAGTTTTATACTTTAATGAATAATAGCTTGACAAAATTTTTGCTTAGGGACTAATGTGAATAAAAATATACATAAATATTGAAACAAACTCCTAGCGAGAACTTTTTTGTTTATTAAGTTTCGATATAATCTGATATTGAAAAGTTCACTTTGCATTGTGATAACTGCTTGGAAAAGATCTTATCAAAACTGAATTTATATGTAATTTTTGTAAATATCTTTGATCCTCAACAAAACACTAGGAAAAATTTTAAGTGATTTTAATTGAAATTACATGCAAATAAATGATTTAATAGTGGTGACAGTTACAGATAGAAATGGCCAAAACTATAGTTCCAAAAATAAAGTTAAATACAAAATAAAGTGTTCTGATCTAGCTGCACAGAGACAAATTCTTTGTGTAAAAGACATTACAAAAATAATGCTAGCTAGAACAGGGAAATGAAGTCTCTATAGTTAAAATGAGAAAATAAATGTAATCAAACCACAAGTTTTAGCAGACTTTAGGCATTTCAGTACAATTTAATTAGCAGCTTTATTATGTATGAATTGATAATAAATCCTTGTGTGAAATTTTAAATGACACAAAAATTGATAAAATGAAATACATTATTTGTCACCATATTTCTCAGGTGAAAAATTCTTCCTAGTTAATTTATTGTCATAAAAATGGATCTGGGAGTAATTGTGAGTAGAAAATACATGAGATTTGTATAAAATATATTCAAAGCTTGGAGAACAAAGAGAAATGTATTGCTCAAAGAAAGACACAGGTATCAGTACATTTGAGAAGTTGGTGGGAAAAATGTATTTAAAATAGTTAATGAAATTCCAATCTATTAAATAGAGAGCAAGAAATAAGAAAAAATAAAGAAATTATGTAAATAATAGGAAACATATTTAACAGTCACTACTTTGGCTAATTACAATAAATATTGATTGCATAGAATTCATTCAATGAAGAGCACATTTTACCCTTACATGAAATGTTCCGACAATGATCATTTAAATATAAAATATTTAGGAAGATTAAATATGGAAGAACCAACATATATTAAAATATTTTCTAAAACAAAGATATTAGGAATTTTAATACATCAGAGAAATGATATGGGATGAAACAGGGAACTATCACAATCGTGCAAAGAAAGTGGTTTTCTTTTCTGAAGTAAAGATTTATATTATAATAAACAAAATTGTAAGCATGTCAGTGATGGTTTAAAATACTTAAGGCTACACAATTTATGAGAATAAAGACATCAATCTACAATTACAAGTGATGAACTTAAATTTTTATTTCTTAAATGGATAGCAGAAACTTTCCATTTCTCTTTGTTGTACCTTCATGTTTATATATAATCCCAACCCCTTTTTCCTAATCAAATTCTCACACTAATATTATTCACTCTTACTCTTCTGTTATCAGGAGTTTTATGTTTTGTGAATAATTCCTAACAAAATAAAATAAAGTATATTATATTATAAAAGTAACTCTGACATCACCAGAGTTGTTTTTTGCTTTACTATATTCAACAATAATCCTCAAGCATCTTGTCTATACACATTGTCTTAATTTCTTTGTCTCTCACTTTTCCTAAAATCACTTTAGTCATTCCTTCTCTCCAGGAATCAAGAGAATCCCTGAGTTTAATGTAGTCGCAAAATTCCGTGCTGCCAAATGTGGAGGAAAAATTTCAGTCCTGATATAATTGTGCAATTAATAAATCAATTTATTTCCTTTATTTAGTATACTGTTCTATTCTTGCTTGTAAATTAAAATATTTTTCTCAGTTACTGCCTTCCTCACAGTCTAATTCTGTTCAGTATTTTTTCAGTTTTCTACCTTGGTTTCTAGCTTGAAACTGCAATCTTCTTAACATTTTGTATTGTAGGAGATACAAGTAAGCTTATTGCTCCTTGTGTACTCCTAATACATTGCTTTCATTTCCATTTCAAACTTTTCTTCAAGAGTTCCCTTCATTTTTGATTATCTGGTGTCTATAGATATCTCAAACAAACAAAAATGTGCAAAATCAAACACTCTAAACTCTCATTATCAATCTGCTAAAATAAAACAGGTTATGCATTCACAACATTTTTATGAATGAAAAATGTCATTGACTTTTCCATTCTCTCACAATAAATATTCAATTTATCAAGAAAGCTTGTTGATTTTGTCTTCATGATACAGTTAGAAAACAGCAATATCAAAAAATGAAAATCATGCTGTTTAAAACTAAGATTTTGATATTTTATAAAAAAAGATGAATGAACTTTAAGATATGTTAACTATTCAGAATAAAACACATCAGGAAAGTGAATTTAAAAATGGAAATAACAGTAATAAGGTTTGGTAGAAATTTCAAAGGCCCAATATGCATTTAAGGAAGTAGCTGAGAAGAGAAATTTGAAACATTATGATGATTAATTTTATGTGTCAACTTGGGTGACAATTTTAGATGAGATTAACATCTACATCAGTGGAATTTGAGTAAGCAGATTCACTTCCAAAATATGCATAGGTCTTACCCAATCATTTGAAGCCCTTAACAAAATTCAACGACAGTAACAATAACAACAACGAAAATTCTTAACACTTCCGAAAACAGAGTTATCCATACTGGTGTCTTCAGATCTTTTTTCATCATGACTTTCTTGAGTCTCTGTCTGTTAATTGTTTACTGTCAAACTGGAACTGTACCATAAGCCATCCTGAACATGGAAACCAGTGTAAATATGTGAGTCATTTTCTTATAAGGAATCTTTATATGAATACATAGTTTATTGCTTCTGAACCTCTGAAGAATCTTAATTTATACATATTTTGGTATTGAGAGTGATTCCAAAAGAATAGAATCTTAAGATTTATATTCTCAGTTGATTTTGGAATTTTTTGACCTAAATTTATAATCTGATTCTAGCAGCCTAAATTTATAATCTGATTCTAGCAGTAAAGATTGTTCATGGCAAGATATGGTCAATATCTAAAACGTTGCCATTGCATTCTCCTACTAAAATGATTACAAGAAGTAAGGACACATCTAGAAATGATACTTTGAACTTTTTTTTCAAACTGTTGAGCATAGGAAGTTTAACTGGTTGCTCCTAATATCACATGACAGAGTGGCGAATGAAAAAGGTAAGTTTATGTATTCAAGTTTCCGCCTTCAACAGTAGCATTGTTAATCTGAAGACTTCCATGTCTGACAGAAAGCTCATCTCCTAGAGACATAGAGCTAAGATTGCTGAAAACCTGAGTTTTAACTTCTATCCAGCTCACAGTTGGTCCAGTTGGGATACTTTTTGTTAATTTCCCACTTCCGAAATGAATAATTGGAAGACACATATTCACTGTCTGTTAGCATTCCCACATTGCTTCACAGACTAGAGGAATGAGGGATATTATGGTAGAAACAAATGCAAGACATTAGAAATTTATATACCCAGGAAACAAATAAATTTAAAATAAAACATATTACTGTAGGTTACACAGCGATTTGTGCAATGACGAATATCTCAAAAGATGCACAGATGAGCCGGTTGTGGTGGCACATGCCTGTAATCCCAGCACTTGGGAGGCTGAGGCACAAGGATCATTGTGAGTTCGAGACCAGCCTAGGCTACAAAGTGAGTTCAAGGCCAGCCTGAACTGCATAGTGTGACCCTGTGTCAAAAAACAGGGCTAGGGATTTAGCTCAGTGGCCTAAGTGCCTCCCTGGCAGGCACGAGGTTGTGAGTTTGATCCCTGGTTTAAAAAAAATAAATAAATAAAAAAGGAGGCACAGACGGTTATCCTCAATTCATCTCCTTATAATCCTTTTAAATGGATATATGCATATTCATTGTTTCAGTAAGTTAATACAAAACTTAGGTCCTGGTACAGGTATGTCACTATTGATCTGTCTACTGATTTCTTTATACTTGTTTGTTATGGATTACAAACTGGTGGTTAACTTAGCACGAGCTGAATTAATTCAGCTAGTGTTGAGTAAAGATGCTCCACCTGAAGAAAGTTGCCAGCATAAATAGAGACGTGGGAAAAAAAAGCTAGGCGTTGTGGGTTCCTTCAAGAGTTGCTGTTTGAGCCGATGTTTCTCCCAGAGATGTGTGTCATGCTGGTTTCCTCGATATGGATTCGGTCATTATTGTTGGAGGAACTCGGGACCTCACCAAGGAGAGTGGCTGTGGTTCACGTTGCAGGAGCTCTGCTTCTCACATTGTGCATCGCTTCCTAGCTCCGGAGAGGAAGCTGTGGGCTGAAGAATCTTGTCATGCTGGGCTTCCTGACCTGTGCCTGACTGTTCTCATTGTCGGAAGAGCGCGGGACCTCGTTGCCGTTGGGGATGGCTGTGGTGCTCTTCAGGGCAGCCCCGCTTCTTCTTTTGAGCGTGACTTCTCGGCTCCTATGTAGAACCCTCAACCCACTGCATGGCTCCTTCACCCTGCTGGCGTAAACTTTCTAGCTCCACCGCTGACCTTTGGCCGTCCCGGCACAGAACCGTAAATAGACTGGTGTGAGTCCTTATCGTGGGCTCTTAGATTCCCAGTTGGTACTGTGGGAGGCATTGTCATGTGTTTTGGGTCTCTAGTGAGACTCTTGCATGGTATTGCTGTGGGATCCAGGCCCTTGGCTAAATATCCTGGGTCTTAGTGTTGCGGACAGATTTTCCTGTACTTTCTTGTGTTTAACTTTGGGTGACTATTATAAACAGTATTACAAACTCTGTGTCCTGTGGCAGTTGTTCTCCCTGTAACCCCTGACTACAACATTGTTCAAAAGACCAACTATAAAAATTTGCTTCAGTTTAAAAATTCAGCCATATACTATCACTCTTCTATATTATCACCCCACTCTTCCACAAAATATCATGCTTGGCCATTAAATTGAACATATTTATTGGTAAGAAATTTATATGCAATCAAATAATAGAATAAATCTTTATAAATTTTAAGGGCCATCTGCCTCAGTGAAATTTCTAGGAATTCGTTGGTTTGTGAAAGTTTAGATATCCCTTCTAAGATGAAGAACAAGTTGTCACACCTGGATTTTTCTTGGCTTTGAATCTGCTCTGTGAAAGAACATTTATCTAACAATACGAGGATCTGTATCCAATCCCTAGTACTACATAAAATGACAAATAAAAAAAATCTGCCCTCTTTTACAAGCAAAACAGGGATACGAAGTCTAATGCAGTGTTTTGGCTTTTGCAGGCAATATATTCCTCACCTGAGTGTGTTATTCTTGCTATTTGTTTGATAGCCTGAAAAATACTGGCTTTGGAAAAGACCCAGAACAAGAGAATGGTCTGCAAAATGTCAAGGTTGATTTACTAGCTAATCTGCCATTTAAAGTATGTAATGTAGCCAATCAAGCACTGCTATGTGTTAGAGACAGACAGTGATATAGACAAAAGCCCTTTTCCCACAGCCATACATGAATCATAAACAAGTCTTTTTGACTTTGGGAGCAAAGTCTTCTTTTCTTCTGCATATAACAACTTTTTGAGAACTAGTATTTCACCTGTTATTGGCCCTTGGTCCATAGTGAATATTTGATCATAACCATGAAGTTGCCAACACTTTAATCTGTTCATTATGAACTAGGTATTACTTGTCTCACTAAGCTATCAAATTGGGCTTACCCCCAAACTCCATCACCAAATAAGGTTCTATGTTCTTGAGCAAGTTCTGAAGGCACAATGATTTGAATGAAGATGTCATCCAGATGCCTATGGGTCCCACTGCTGCTATGCTACCTTTCTCTCATTGGCCCATGAAAATCTTTGTGGAACATCACGTAAGATTACTTGATAGAGGAAGAGAAAACCCAGCCTTCACTTATAGATGGTTTACATGGTTAGAGTTACTCCCTAAAAGTGGTCCACTGAAATACTACAACTCCTTTCTATAACATCTCTGGCTCATATTTATAAAAGAAATGCTTCCCACTGGAAGAAATTTGAGCAGTGCACCTACTTGTTCATGTCACTGAGACGAACGAGTGGTGAGACATTAAATTATATATTCAATTTTCCTTGGATGCTTCTATGTTGGAAGATGGTCAGTTGAGAAACTAGTGATGAGAAAGTATAGGAAAGAGCTGTGTGAATATACATCTACCATGTGAGTGAAACATGTGGTTTTTGTGTCACATACTGTGTATATGACTACTAAATGTTTACCTCAGCAGAGCTATATTTTAACAACATGGCTAAATGACATGTTCTATGGAAACCAGTGAGACTGGGGCTGTGGATACCAGTGATTGCCCAATGGACTCAAGAATAAATTGGCCATAGGAGCATGGAGAGTTCTTATTCATGGCCAGAATAGCTGCATAGACACGGCTAAGCTGACCAATCAACTGCTGAGTGAACAATGTGCCACACAACTATCCAACACTGATTATGCACTGTGGCACATTTTTCTGTGCTCATCAGTTAGCTACCATTTTATAGGTTGATTACATTGGGTGTCTTCCATCATGGAAGGGACACTGTTTTGTTTTTGCTAAGATAGAAACTTACTGTGTATATGGAGTTTTCCATTCCCATACTCAATGCTTTTATGGAAACTGCCATCTAAGTACCTATAGAATAACTTCTACACTTGCATATTTTTCCTAAATAGCATTACTGCTGATCAAGCAGCTTTGCAGTAAATTAAATATGATAATTTACCTTGGGTATGGAATTCTCTCCTTTTACTGCATTCCCCACCATCCTGAACCAGATGGCAATACCTTACAGCTCTGGAGGAGGCTTATACAGGAGGTTTTAGATGCTCTGAATTAGCATCCAGTATAAGATGCTCCTTCACAGCCAGACTTTATGGATCTAGGTATCAAAATTTAGGAAAGGGAGTGACTGCCTTCAATATTACCTTTAGTGACTCCTTACAGGGGAACTATTGTGTCCTGTCTCAAGATCTTATTCTATGTGGCACCGGAGGTATTAGTCCTGAAGGGAGAAAAACTTCACCAGGATACACAATTCTTATTCAACTGGAGTAGGGTTATAACTACATCCAGATATTGTGGACTCCTTAAGCCTCTTAATGAATATATAAAGAATAGAATTACTGAGCTTAATGAATATATAAAGAATAATTGGTCCTGACTATGAGATTAAAAAAAAGTATATGCATAAAGTACAGGTGACCCTAAGGGCACTTCTTTGTATTATCATGACCTGTAATTAAAGTCAGTAGAAAATAAAACTTCTTAATTCAGTCAGGAAGACTATTGACTTAGCACCTACAGAAATTAGATTTTAGGTCATCCCAAAGAGTATTATGCTCCACCCTTCGCCATCATGTTTAGAGTAAGAAGCATCAAGGGCCGGGATTTTAGTGATGCAGTGCCTGCTTGGCAAATGTGAAGACCCAGCATAAAAAAAAAAAAAAAAAGACAGAAAGAAAATGAAAACAAAATGAACAACAAGCATCAGCACTGTATGTTGAAGGCGAATGCAACACAGAGTAGGTTGGAATGTGAAGGAAATTATGAATGGGAGCTGTAACTATGGGATTAGTTACAGAATTGAGGACTGAGATTTCATGAGTATCCCCTCTCCGTACTGTTGTGTATGCACCTGTTTTGTATGTCAGTGTAGCAGATGGTTTTTTTTCCCCCTCTCTTATTCCTTTCATGTAACACAAAATATTCAGTCAGCACATTGCTTTATATAATCGGGGTAGGCTTCACCCAATCATTGAAGTCCTGAATGAAACCAATAGACCAACCTACTGGAGCAAGAAAAATTCTGAAGACTTCTCAGACTTAATCTGCACCATTAGCTTTCCCGAGTGTCTGCCTGACAGATCACGCTGCAGATTTTGACATACCACGCTCCATAATAGCTGAAACAATGCTTTGCGGCAGAAGTCTTATTTTACGCAAATTATGATAAATCTCTCAATTTATTTTTGTCTCCCTTTACTAGTTTTCTTAGAAATATAACTAACTTGCAAGTACTCTTTATACACAGTATTACATACAGATATAGTTATAAATTGATTTTGAAATGTGTCTCAAGACTCAGATATCGAAGGCTTTTTTGCCATGTTGTGGTACTGCTAGATGATGGAACCTTTAGAAGACAGTGTCTTGTGGAAGAAAATAAGCTCAGTGGCATTGTGCCCTTGAAGAGAATATTAGTCTTTCTCACATCTGGGCATCATTAGGGAGGGGCATCTTCTTCTGCCACATGCTCCCTGCCATCATGTGTGCATTGTCACAGACCCAAGGATAACAGGGCCAAGCAAGTGTGTACTGAAACTGCATTTTGTCACAGTACTGGAAGTCTAATGCAGAAAACTAGCACCAAGCAAGGTCACTGCTGTGATTACACTAGAAACCATAGCTCAGAAGTCTGTGAAATTTGTTCACAGGGGATATTGAAAAGAAACAAAAATCTTTTGGAAGAGTAGACTAGAGAAAGGATAGACTGTTGTAAGAACATTTTTATTGCTTTTTTTGTGAAGGTTCTTAAAACCAGAATGGCAACAGCACTGTGGAATCTGAAAGCTATGCCAAAGGGGTTTCAGGTGAAAATCAGGACTTCACTGGAGATTGTAATGAAGTTATTCATATAGACTGTGTCAAAAGTATGATCACACTATGCCCGTGCACTGAGATTTTGCATGCCACTGAGTTGTGCCGTGGCACAATGAATTGGTTTACCTGCTGGAAGAAATTTCAATGTGACAAAGCACTCAGGTGAAGGAATGAGTATTACTGGGTATTTTTAGCAAGATTTAACATAACAATCAGGAGAAAAGCATAAGCATCTGGAAAACTCATTATTTGGCCAGAAAAGGAGCATGCTCAAAGTTGCTGGCAAGGAAGGCGTGGAGGTTAGTGCCATTGAAATAAAAGTTAAGTGCATTGCACATGGACAATTAAAAATAAAAGATCTTGTTTCATCTCTGAAATCAACAAACTACTAATTTATCAATGACTGAAGGATATGAAAGTGAATCCATCTCAAGTATTTTCCCATAAAACGAAAAAATACCCCCACGGTTATTTTTGGGGTATGCTAAGGAAAGTTTTCCTAGAATTCCTTTCCCCAAATTCAGCCATCAAATCTCTCAGAGATCTCTGTGGCTAGGGCTTCAGTGGACCCTGGTACAGCTCACACCAGTGGCAGAACATAGTGTCACTCACATGATCCTGCTCTTAATGGCATGCAGAACGCAACACTTATGGGCTCCTGCAAGCTTCCCACAAACCTGGCTGGACAAGTAGTGTGTGGCAGTATCAGAGTCCCTGCAAGCAGTGCCTGAGAGGGAAGACCGTGAGGCTGAGAGTGAATCTGAAGCTGCAGTGGAGACCCTGGGAAGCTGGAGACACCAGGAATATGTGGTGTTTACTGACAAGCTACTGTCAGTACCCGGTGTCGGTCCAAGTGAGGGTCACTGGGAGCTGCCAGCAACAAAACTGCAGGGACAGAGCTTGCCAAATCCTTTGCAGCTCCCATCACACCGCTGCATGCACTGGGTGCTGGACAGGGATACGTAATAGTGTAATATTTGTCTTTCCAGTTTTCGATCTTGCTTTAATCTGATCTCTCATTGTTTTTCTTTTCCTCCATTTTGGAGTGGGATGATTTATGTTATATGACTGTGTGTTACAGGTATATGATTTTTTAATTTTTATTTTTACCAAGACTCAAAATTGATTTTACTTTGATTCTGGAGTAGACTTTGGACGTGAACTTTTGAGTGATGGTGGAAATGCTAAGACTGTATTTCTGCAAATGGACTGTATATCTTTTGTACTCTGAGATGAGCATGAGTCTTCAGTGATCAGAAGCAGAATTCTACAGTTTGGATTTGATATCTCCAAAGTATCATGTGTTCAAGTTTGTTAGTGGGACTTTCACACCTTTGGGTAATAGTGAAACCCTTAGGACATGGGGCTGAGTGGAAGAAAGATTATTAGAGTTTTAGGAATGTGTGCTTGAAGGAGGTATTGGAAAATGACTTCTCTCTCTTTCTCTGTCCCTTTCTCTCATCTCTCTGCCTTTCTTCTCTTTCCTAGCTCCATGAACCACGTGCAAAACAATGGTGTACTGTGTTAGCACCAACCCAAGGCATCAAGGCCAAGCAACTATGAACTGAGACCACTGAAGCTATGAACCAAAATAAAGCTTTCCTCTCTTTAAATTGATTGCCTTAGGTGTTCTGTCACAATGACTGAAACCACTACACATACAATGCTATTCATTCTATTTCTCTAGGTAATCTGACAAGAAGTAATTAGAAACAAATAGGAACAAAATTTTGTATTCAAATTATTCATGCTTTTTCTGTAGAGTCTCAACAAACCACAATAAAAAGAAAAAGACAGCAACACAAAGGAAATACAAAAATCAAAAAGTAGTAAAGCAATGACATAGAGAAATCATATAGAAAAAGAAAAGTAATGTAAAACACATTATATAAAGAGCAATTGATCTGAGTGTGATGACATATACCTGTAGACCCGTACCCAGGAAGTTGAGGCAGGAGGATTATCACAAATTTGAGACCAACCTGGGCTACATAGTGAGTTCAAGGCCAGCCTGAATAGCATCGTGAGATCTTATCTCAAAATAAAAAACAATACAAAACAAAACAAAAACAAACAAAAAAGTTCAGTTAAGATATAAACTGACAGTACATTTTTTCTTTAAAATAAAGAGACCAAAAATAACCGAAACCTAATCTATCAGTTTCTGAATGGCAAAGACCTGTTCAACTGTGTTACCAATGAACGTATCTTCCAAAAATAAAGGTGATATAGATGACTCCAGTGTGCAGATCCTCAAAGAATATTACAAACAGGTCATACTACAAGAAATGTTAAATAAAGTCTTTATACAGAAGAAAAGTACTGTAAAATTTAAATATATGTCTACACAGAGAATAAAATGTATTGAAAATTTTAACAGCATGAGTCAAAGTCTCATTGAGAATTTGACGTTGAAACAGTTAAAAATTACATAAAATCCCTGATAGGCCAATGAATCAAGTAATTAGCATGCTGTGTAAAGGCACTTTTACTCAGACATATTGAAATATAGTATATATCCACAACTCTCTTATTCATTTATTTCCATTCATTTATTTATAATCATTTCTTTCAGTTATGAAACTATGAAATTGCAATTTTATGAGGACAGTTTCAAACTGTTTTTTTTGTTTTGTTTTGTTTTGTTTTCGTTTTTTTCTCTAGCTGTCTGTTTGTGACAATTGCTAAGCCAATGGATACCGTGAAACTTTATTTCCTGCATGTGATGTCTGGACTTTGGCTCTCTATGTTAAAAGTGAGTGAAGATTAAGGTATTTAATTTTTATAACTGCAAAGCCAAATAATTGGGGTATCAATGAATTGCATTTAGATTTATTCCTTATAAAATCATTCCCAAGATGCTTAGATTAAAAAGAGAAATGAATATGTATATTAGAGCATACTACATTATATATGTTATATATATTAGAGTAAATAGAGGAATATATATGAATATAATATAATTATAATATAATATATTTGTATGAATATACCAATATATATGTTTTATTCCATAAACTTGCTATTTTGGTTTATAAAATATTCATCATAGGATAAGAATAGATTGGAAAATTATTTGTAGTAGTTTATAATAAGTTTGTATAAAATATAATCATGTTTTAGACAATGTAACTATCTATAAATTCAAATTTAGCTATGTGGTTTCATATTACAATGTATAATGTATAAATGTAGAACTTTCCACACTAAAAATAATTTCATGTGCAAATAAACAAGTCTCAGTTTTCCTTAACTGCTTTCTGTTAATCTGTTTTCTCACCATCTTCCTCAGCAAGGTCATCTAGTATGAGTTTGCAGGGGGTAGGGAGGAAACTCCCCCTTGTCTTATTTCCAGTCTTAAAGGGAAGCTGCATTTTCTCATCAGATATCCATAAATTTCACATTTTATAACCTCTTTTTATGTTAATAAATTATTTTGAGAATTTACAATAAAATAGATTCTTAAATTGCTTAAATGCTTTCTCTGAATCTTATTACTTTCATTAAGCAATTAATATGATTAATTTGAAGTGTTTAATTATAAATCTTGAGACATTTTGTTCCTAGGACAGATTACATGTGCCTCTGATGACTTTTTTTTATGTTCATGTTGTTGTATTTGATTTTGTAATATAGATTTTTTCATCTACGTTTATGTATAACAATCTTTAATGCATCATTTCCCTCAAGTTAGAAAAATATTGCTTACTAAAATATGAATGAAGATATTAAATAAACCCACATACTCAGTATTTCTGTACAAATATGTAGCATTCTGAAACTAATTTTAAAAAATTGTTTGCGTATGTATCTAGATAGATGTGCAGGTATATGTGCATGTGTTTAGCCTAATTCTTTTTTGTCATCTGTTATTTAAGAGTACTATGATGTGCAGATTTTAGGCATATAGGTTGCAAAGTAGGTATAAAATTACGTGCTGAGGATGGCGATGGTGTAGATAAACATTTCTGCATGGGAACAACTGCTTCTTCTGGATTTATAATGTGAAAAGTGTAAATTTTGGCTCTAACATCATATTATTCTTCAAAGACTCTTTAATGTGTCATTAGGTGATTAGAACAAGTGATTCTATTTCACAGATGAGATGATTCTGCATTTACTTAATGTATGATATTTATAACTCATTTATGACACATAATAAATGCACATTCACTTACTCAGAGACCATATAATTGAATCTTTGAACTTCTAAGTGTTATTAGGCATAAATTGAAAATAAGGAAAATGTTACCCTTGCTCTGGAAAAAGGTTAAAATTTAAGAGGAGGGTGATCTGATGAATAAGTTGGTAGCAGTAAAACAAAACTGTTTTTGATTTGATTGAGTGTGTGATGCACAAAAACTCATTAAACCTACTTTCTTTCCAAGGTTTTAGTATTTCACTGAGTAACCACAATGCAAAAGCCTGTGCTTCTATTTATTTTGATAAGCTATTGTATAATGGCCAAACATATAATTGACACTTGCAACTAAAACACAACATTTAAAGCAAACAAATTTTAGTTATTCATATTTTAAAGAAATATATAGAATTAAATATAAAATCCATGAGTGCTTGATATCTCAAGGGAACTTGAAAAGAAAACCAAATATCTGAGCACTTAGTATGCTTGAGGAACAAGCACACAGTGTAAAAGGGGGATGACTCAATAACACTGGTTACTACGTATTAGTCAATTTCTTTTATTTTGTGAAGTTTAAATTTTGACAAGGACTTCAGGTAATGCCAAGTAACTGAATTTTAAATGCATACCAGTGTATTTGTATGGGAATAGAAAACCAACAATTAGGAGACTTAGAAAATAGGAACCATTTGAAGCAGTGATGTCAAATATTAAAGATTTAGTTGTAATTAAAAGATTTTAGGTGGATTTTATTTGCAGGTTGTCATATGATTTAGGCTTTTTTTATCTGTTCCCTACCATGCAGCTTTATTAAATATAGTATTTTGTCACTTTTACTTCAGATGATTTGAAAGAAAAATAATGAAAAAACCATAGTCCTACGTTCCATTGTTTTACATATTTTAATCTTGTAATTTATTATTCCCAGTAATGTGTTACTAAATATATTTTTACACAGTACATATGTTTTGAATATTTAAAAACAGTTTACACATTATACTGTACTTCAGCATTATTTTGTAAATTTTTAACATCCAAAGACATCTAAGATTACCCATTTTTATACAGGTTTCTATAGTTCATTAATTTTTACTGCTGTGAACCGATACTTTAATATCTGCCTAAATAGCAGGAATGAATGAAGGTGTTGATGTCACTATTGTATTGATCGCCAACGGGTGACTGCACATGAACAGTAACACGCTTGACAAGGAACAGGTTGTTTTTCTGCGTTAGCTGTGTGGAGTTAGGGCAAGTAGAACAATGAGAGCGATATTAATATATCACCTACAGGTGACAGTAGAAATAAGAATGCTATTGATTTTATAGCATCTTCGTCTTATGAAGAGAGATGTTTATTTATTTTAAGGCTACCATTTTTATATGATTTATATGGTATGCTCTACTTTTCCCATTTGAGATTTAAGAGTCCAAATAAGGGCTTCCTTTTTTATATGGCTATTAAAGATGGTGAAATCTAGGAAAAAACCTAACAACCATAAGTGATAGACTATATATCTTGAAACAAAAGAAAGCTTTTATACACCAAACTGTTTTTACTAGTTATTTCTATAAACAGTCGTATTTACATAAAATGAGAGATTTTGATCAACTGGATATAAACAAAAAATGTCCCATGGAGACAAGTTGTTCTGGAAACTAAAAGAACAGAGTTTCAGAAAATTCATAATGTCCAACAAGAGATTGAAATAGAAATTCAAAACAGAGCACGAAGAAAAGAAAAATTAACATAAATTTATAAGAAATGATGTAAAGAAAATATAGATGAGCCAATGTGTTCTGCTAAGAATGTAAAACTGAGATATGAGTTTTTTGAAATAAGTAAAAATATTACAAAGTAATGCCCATGCTTATGTTTGAACTTTTATCCCAGAATAATTAATAAATGGTTATAGAACATTTTAGAGTAAAAGAAAAACTATTTAACCAATATTCCATTTAAATAGACAAATTCTGAGTATGATTATGTGCAGATATATCTTTGTTTATTATCTATTCTCTCTCTCTGTCTTTCTCTCCATATCTATTTATCATCTATGCTACAGGATCTGTTGGTTCTATCCTCATCCTTAGATAGTAGTAATAAAAGCTCATTCAGATTCACCTTGGGTTTTTGTAAGTCAATTGGAGAGCATAGGAATAGACACTGTGGATTTTGTTTTATTAGAAATTCCAAATTTCTCCTTATTTGCTAAATATAGGTCAATTTTGGATCCCCATTCTTTACCCTAACACTCTACTTGGAACCTTTGTTATTGTACCCAAAGTGATATGCAGGTAAAGATGAAGTATATGAGAATAAAAATTAAATAATTGACCTCATTAATTTGGGGGGGTATTTGTGTCATAGGCATGGTGAGACATCTCTGTAATCCTAGCTACTCAGAAGACTGAGGCAGGAGGATCACAGTTTAAAGCAGGCCAGTGAACTAAGAGAAGTCCAGGTACAACATAAAATTAAAAATGGGCTGGGATCAAAAGTAGCCTCCAGTTTTAGTTTTTAAAGGAATTTCCCCTTCTAAGTATCTTCCTGGAAGAGTTAAAGGCCTCATGGCACACTGACACATGCATGCCTGTGTTTATAGGAGCACAATTTATAACATAGCCAAATTTTGGAAGCAGCTCATGTGCCCATCAACAGATGAATGGATAAAGAAAATGTGGTATTTGTACAAAATGGAGTAGTACTCTGCTCTAAAGAAGGGTAAACTGGAAATATTTTTAGGTAAATGGATGCATCTTGAGACCGTAGTGTTAAGTGAAATAAATCAGATCCACATGTTTAAATATCATATTGTTTCTCTTGTGTGAGAAACTTGTGGTGTAAATGAACAAAATTGAAGATAGATGTTTGGAAGTACGAAGATCTTGTTCATTTGAGAAGGTGAACAAAGAGGTTGGTGGGCAGAAACAGAAAAGGATTTTAAAATAACTAGAGAATGGAAGGAAAAATATAGAAACAGAACTTTTGTAAATAGGGAGGAGAAGAGAGGTTGAAGGGAAAGGAGGAAAATGGGGAAAAACAAATTCACATGTATTATTTCCAGTACAAATTCCCCAAGATGAATGGAATCTTTATGTATGGCAAACATATTCCAATAAAAAATAAAGATTTTGAAAAGGGGTTAGGAGGGTGCTTGCTTTGCATTTCACTGCCTTGGCTCACTCTCCAGTACTTAAAAAAAAAGAAGGAAATACAAATAGATATTAATAAAAGAAGAGAATAAGAAAAACATTTAATTCAGTGGGAACGGCGTGTGTCAAAGTTCTCTGAGAATCAGGTGGCTCGCACACAGAGGTGATGCTGTGCTTACTTTTCAAAAATTCTAAAATTTTCAAAGCTAAAGTAACCCTGAGAAAAACATAACTTTTAAATTTTCCTTAATAAAAGAACTAATAACCAGGCAAGAATCCTGCATTATGCCACATAGACAAAGAACAAAAAGAATAACTACATTTAGACTGCCTGATTCCATTTCTAGTACTTTTATAATTTCTCCATATGAAGATGAGCAAGTGATCTGTGTCTTGCTTACCTATGAACTGTGGTTGACTTGTTAATTATTTTTTCATGACAGATTTTGACACAATAACCTCTTTTGGAAGTATGAGTTTTATGGGAAAGTGAAACATAACTCAGTGCAGCTCTTAGAAATGTACAATTTTTTCTATTAATTGCCAGTAACTGGAGGAAAATGAACACCTCTCATACCGTGAACCATAAGGAGAACTCTCAGCACACAGCTGGAAAGATCTCAATAACTAGCTTGTGGGGATATGGTGAAATTTAGTCTTTTCAAGCAGATTTTTTAAGCACTGACATATTGTCTCATCAACACATCTAGGAGCTTCTATTTTTGAAATGCTTCACTTATCACTTGTAGAGTGTTGAAATGGAACCTATTTTTTTCCCGAAAGAGAACATTCCTTAGCAAAGACAGATTGTGTCATCTGCTGTAAGAAACTGTCCCTCGTGAAACACTCTGTCTCAATAGACAAGGACATGCTTTCTCCTGCAAAACTTGAATATTTAAAACTCAGAACATTTACTTTATCCCTGAGTGATAAATTGTTAGGCACAAATAATTTTAGCTCTTTGGACTGGCATTCCTTTTAAAATATAATTTTTCTAATTAAGAATTATTCATGCTTTATAAGTGGCAAATTAAGAATGATAGAAGATGCAAAACACAAGTGGCTATTGTAAATGCCAGGACGCATTATGAGGAGTTTAATATTCTCACTCTCCCACATCCCCCAAATAATGCATGATTTGTGACAAATGAAGCAATTCTGTTAAAGCAGATATGTGTGCAGATGTGGAGAAGCTGACAGACTTTGAGCAACTCTGACCGAGAAAGTTGCTTTTTTTTTTTTTTTTTTTGTACTGGGGATCAAACTCACACGCTCGTGCCTGCCAGGCAGGCACTTAAGCCACTGAACTAAATCTCTGGCCCTATTTTTTTGAGACAGGGTCTCATGATGCAGTTCAGACTGGCCTTGAACTCACTATGTAGCCCAGGATGGTCGCGAAATCACAATGATTCTCCTGCCTCAGCCTCCTGAGTGCTGGAATTAAAGCCTTGTGCCACCACACCCGGTTGAAAGTTGTATTTTTTGTCAATGGACTGTCCTGGCACAGCATATTTGTTAGTCAAGGAGTTCAAATTCCAAAGGTAGAGTCCTGCTCAAGCAGCATATGAACTTCTTGGCTGGTGGCATTAGGGCTTGGCCTACGCTGCTAGGAAAGAAGCAAAATACACATACATCTTTTGAAGGTAAACTTTTTAGTGAACTATAGTATTTATTTTCCTCTCCCTCTCCCTCTCCTTCTCTTTTTTTTTCCTATCTGCTTCCTCCGTCGCCATGAGATGAGCAGCTTTCCTCCACCGCTGACTCCGACACTGGTGTTCTCTGTTTCACCATGAATTCAAAATCAACGGAGCCAACTGAGCACACACTGAAACCCTGAAAATGTGCCCTAAAATAAACGCTTCCAGCTTTTGTATTTTTTATCTCAGGTATTTTGTCACAGAGACAGAAAGCTGAGTGGCAGGAGAACCAAAGTCGTAATTGTAAAACTCTATGTATTTTGGTCATAAGAATTGTATATAATAATCTACACAATAAAAACTCAGATGAGAGCACAAATATTTCCAGCATCACCTAAGCCTTCTCTGTTTTAGTTTTGAGTCTATACCCTAGAAATGTAACTGAGGATTGTGACGTTTTTCTTTCCTCTCTGTTTGTCTTTATACACGGGTGAGAGCACACAATATTTACTTCATCGTTTCTGACTTCTTTCAATTAATGTCTTCATATTTGTACGCTGGGAAATTGTTTTAGTCATTCAGGATGGAGAAGGGGCTAACAAGTAAATTTTTGCATTGAATGACAATCGGGAAATAAACATTTATGTATAATTTTATTTTAACATTATTCTAAATAACATTATCAGCACAGAGTATAATGATAATCTGTGTGCTTAAACAATTGTCTGAGAGTATTAATGTTGCAAATTCTGTGTGTGAGAATAGCGATTTGAGAAGGAACAATTGGAATGTAGGAAGAGGGTTGTAAGCAGAATTATTTTATTTTTCTTATTCATAAATTGAAACAAATTTTATAAATCTGTTAAGGAAAATAAAAGGGACAACTTCTTCACATAAACTGAAAATACATGTGCAGAAAATCTTAAATAGAAATAGAAATGCTACAAATTAGGAAGTAGACAATGAATCATTTTACTTCCTCTCATTCTATTTACATTTTGTTTATAATCATCACAGTTTTTCTTTTGTTTCTGATTTTTATTATGATGAGAATTTTAATAACACTTTAATCCATTTAATACATAGGATTACAATCATATTTCTGCTTTATTGGCTATCCTGAAGTTTAAAACAATTACTAAACTTGATATTGTAACAATATTAAAGTTAATTTCATAATTAACTGAGGTAGTCAATCTTTATTATTGATTTGATTGTCTAGAAAAAATCCTGGATGGTTAACATTTCTGGGTGTTTCCGGAAGGATTGTGCATGCGTGGCCTTGGTCACTACACCTATCTTCGTTTCCTTTTCTTGCGGTTTTCTCAGTCCTTCACATCCTGGCTATTGTGATGTGAGCACCTCTCTTCCACTAAGCCTGTCCACCATGATGCTTCTGCCCTGATGCGTGCTTGCCATAGACTGGCACCTCTAAAACCACAAGCTAAAACAAATGCTTCCTCTTTGTGTGGTGGATGTCAGATATTTTGTCCCAGAAAAGAGATGAACAGACTCATACTAAAATTCAAACAATCTTAGCATTCTATGGGTATCATATTATTCCTATATCTTACATATCTTCTACATATTTATGTTTTCATTGAAGTATGCAGTTTGTATTTATTTTGAGAGTTTTAGACTAATAATCAATATTATATAAAATGGAAACATACATAAAATAGGACTATGCACTAGGACTTTTTATGTTCACATTTTGGCTTCATGATTTATTAACTGCACAAGTGAGGGCAAAGTACATGAAGATTTGTTACTTCAATTTTTTTTTAAATTTTGTTTTTCTTTGATTTTGCTTTCACTTGCAAAATAGAAATAATTGCATTAGAAGAAACCAAGCTCTCTTCCATTTTTAGAAGTGATCTTTTATGCTTTCGTCTGTTTGTTTTAAGATGTTTAAATTTTGTCAAATTTTATTTGCCTATTTTAGTTACAAGCATGTTTGTTTACTCTCTTTGCAGGTAATATAGTTTTAATTTTCAAAATATATAGCTGCAGAGCTGTAATTATAGCTATAAACATCTAGACATATATAAATATTAGATATATTTTCCCTTGTTTTCAATGTGATTATTTTCATGTATATTTGTTCTTATTTTACTTGATTTCATTTAACTAAGATGATTTCTCTCTTAGTCATCCTTATTGATGGCTTTGCAGAAATGCACTTATTTTAAAATTCCGTCGTATCCTTATCTATCAATAATCTTTGTGGAAATTATGTTGGAGATATTTCATTTGTTAACTTCATTTAACATTATATTTCTTCATTAGTTGGACTTCTTTATAGGAGTCAGTCAAGTAAATATGATCATTACTGTTTCTGTGCAAAAAGGTTGAGCAGTTGCTTCCTCTAAAGCCCAATCTCGAAACTAGGGGGAACCATGTCAATCGATGTGCCCGGTTTTCAATTGGCTGGAGTATTGTGCTTCCAGTTCATGGCATGCTCTGTTTTGTGTGGTCTGATTCATTTATTTTTTCCCTTTGTTACTTAATTCCTTTTACTAGTTTCAAAGCATCATTTTTATCTGACAACTCTCTCAAGCTACTCCATGTCACTCTTTCTCCATGTCTTCCTTATCAGAATTTTTTCCAATATCTCATTCTTCTAATCTCACCTTGCTATTTATTTTGCAAAAGCTAAAATTAACCCACTAGGTATTCTATCTAATATAAGGGATATCTATTTTATTTTGCATCTTCTTCCAGAAAGAAATAGTGATTGCCAGCTTTTGGATATAAGAGATACAGTATGTGAGAATAATATCTGGATACACCCAACAGATAATGTAAATAAATGCCATTTTTCAATAGGAATGGGAGAAATATATGGCTCCATAGCTTTTCCTGGCTGCCCTAAGAATAGGGTTGGTGCTGGGCGTATATAAATTAACTAGTAGAATATCCTGTGCTTCTAGGTAGAATTGAGACAAATAAGGTTCTTTTCTCCCTCACATTATGCATAGCACACATGGTAGATATTTTTGACCATGTGTAGGGTAGAAAAATAAACTAAGGGATTCATGTGTGTGGATCAGTTCAGTGTGTTTGTTGAAGGTGAAAAACAACTTGTGTTGTAGCTTATGTTCACACGTTTGCTGCCTCAAAATGTGGTATCACGCATCTGAGTAAGGCAATGCACAAAGACAACAATAAAAAATAAATACAAGGGACCTAGATGGATCTCTTGCAATAGGGAAGTCATCCAAGGAAACAAGGGCAACGAAGAGATGAGCAGGAAAAGAAAGGGATATGTAGAATAAATATATATCATATACAGGAGCCTAATATCCTCAATCATTGTAAACATTAAATATCATGATATGAGCTAAGAACAGTGTCAACGAGAATAAATAACAAAATAGGGAAATTGGAGGGGGAGGAGGGAAAAGAGAAGGAGAAAGAGCATTCAGAAAAGGAACAAGCTATATTATGCACATGTAAGCACTCCCCAAGATCATTTTAAACTGCATATACTGCAAACATGTGCCAATAAAAAATAACTTTTAAAAGTGGTCGAGGTAAATTCTTCCAGGGTGAGGCAATGAGCATCCTCTTCATGTGGACCAGGACTGCCTGAAGTGAGGTCACGCATGCTATGCTGTGATAAATTTGCACCTGTCTGATTAGCAGCCTAGTGAATTGTACATTTCTGAAAAGGAAGTTATAGAGGAGACAGAGAAGAATCATGGAAATGAACTTAGTTGACTGCTCAAAAAGCATAGCATGACTATCAGTGTGTGCTCCTTTAATGACCACTGGAAAATGTTCTGTACATGATACACACTAAATAAGGGGAACAGATGGATCTAGCATATCCAGCAGCTTCTGTGCTCTAATACTTAGATTTTGCATAATTGGTCTTGTGCTATCCTTTCATAATGGTATATATCTATTTCTATACTTGAAAAATAAGAACTATTGATGGGTGCACATCATGGGTATCCTATCATCAAGGTTTATTTACTACTACTGGGCTTAATATTTAGTATATCTTTAACACAGATTAGTATTGACACATAGCATATCATTAACCACCAAAAAATCAACTGAACACAGGTGGAAAATAGACTTTATGCAACTTCATAATCCAGAAAGTTTTTAAATTAATTTTTACCTCATTTACAGCTTACCCCTGATAAAGACTCGTTTCTTTTACGTTTTTAGTCTCATTAGTATAACTTATCTGAATGCTCACAGAGTGTACAATTTACCAACATGGAATCCTTAATTGCATTCCCTTTGACCAGTGATTTACTATAAAGCAAAAGAGATGTAAAAATACGTAAAATAGAAACTCTTGCTTTTGTCACATAATTCATTATCCATAACTTACTAATCTCAAAAAGCAGGAATCTAGCCCCTTTGTGGGCCAACTAAAATGTCGATTTAGAGAAAATCTGTGTGATGGTGTAATGTTGTCTTTTAGGATGCGGTGTATCCTTTAAACAAACATCGGTTCCTTAAGAGATAAAACACATGAATCCCAAATCCGTTGAAGAGTAGACATAGCAGTGACCCACTCTATTACTTCCGGTGTTTCTGCTTCTTGCTTTTACAATTCAAGATATATCAGTTCAAATGACTTCATACTAAATGTGGGAAGCTTCTATGAGGGACACGGTACAAATTTTTCTAAATATAATATCCATATGCTGCTTTAATACTTTTTGATCCTCAAAATGACAGCCAGTAGGGAAAGAGTAGTTGACTGTTACAGGGCAACTGATAGTGTTTATTCTAAAGACAAATGGTGGCACATAGTTCATAGATTAAGACCAATCAAATTAATACCATGATTAACTTTAAGTGGCAAATTACAAGAACTATAGGTTAAAAAAGGCATGGAAATGAGGATATCTTGTAACTATGTAAGACACTTAGAGAAAAAGACAGTGTTAGATCAAGGAGAAATAAATTCAAACTGGATAAAAAGGAGAAATGACAGATATAAACTTGCAATAAATTACAGAGGTAGGACTTTTGTACCTCCCACTAAACTCCTGTGTTTTCACATTATGATCAACCATTGTCTTGAACAAAAATAACGAAGGATAGAATAAGCTTAACATGAAATGCAAGTGTGTATGATGAATATTAGAGACATATGAAGTGGCTCCTGGAAGTGCTCAGTACGTGTTCCTTCAGATCTCTTGGACTGCGCTGTTGCTAATCGCTCCCTCCCAGGACTCCTCCTGGGGACTCTACTCAGGCTCCTGCAATTGCTTTGTCTCATATTCAGACATTAAAATTTCTGGGAATTTACATTCTCTGGTGACTGCATGGGGAGACAAAGTGTTGGCTGACTTCTATGACAGTATGAAAGTCCTTCTTCTCAGTGAGAAAAAAAAAACAACTTTAAATGTTAGTTTATACTCCACACAACTGTGGAGTCAGGCTAAAGCTATACTCCCCTAAACTCGTGAAAATCACTTCTTCGCTGGGCTTTGTCTTTTTTCTCCTGTCCTGTTTCTCTTAATAGCTGACTGATTTCTCATTTGTACATATGTTCATTTCTTAAAATGTGGTTTTGGGAGAACACTTTCCTAGGATGAGTCCTTCAAAATGCAAAATGAAGGAAATATGGTTATGAATAGAGCAGAAATCAGAAATTTTAAAGTGCATCATACGGGATGGGGATATAGCTTGGTGGTGCAGTACCTGCCTGGCAAGCATGAGGTCCTGAGTTCAATTCCCACCAAAACAAATAAATAAATAGATAAAGTGCATCATTAATGGCCAACTGCAGTAACTAATAATTGAGACTTTCAATGAGGAGCTTGATTGTCTCCTGTCTCCACTTCTCTTTCACCACATACAGAGAATTGGTGTTGGCTTCTAGGATCAGGCAGCAGTTGCCACACTGTGGATGGAAGAATGGAGAATCCTTGCTGTGTGGGTATTTTTCCATTCCCAGTGGAAAATGTAATCATTCCCTCACAATAAGATGTGGTTATACTATGGCCAGAAATGCATCGTTTTCTCTCACTTAAAAAATTTTGACACAGGATACAAGCAGACTTTGCTGACAAGAATTTTCTTTTTTTTATTGAAGAGAAAAAAGACACAGAAAAGAAAGACAAAAAGCAAAAGAGACAAACAAACGACAACAGCAAATCCAAAACAGTAACATTATAGATTTACAATACAAGATGATAGGAACTTGACAATGGTTGCAATATTGTGTATCATTACCTTCAACATGGTATAATAAGAATTTTCAACCATATAGAGCAAACATCAATTACTGCATGGATACTCAACCCCCAGCTCATGAACTGGAATCAGTGCGTGGACTGTTAGTAACCGGGCTCCTCAGCAGATGGTGAGCAGCAGAATTCATTTGTATTTACAGTCACTCTGTGTTGCTCGAACTACTGCCTATCTCTGTATCCTGTCAGATTGAAGGTGGCATTAGATTATCACATAAGCACAAATGCTTTTGTGAAGTATGAATGCAAGAGACCTTGGTTGTATGATCTTTATGCAAATCTAATTCCTGATCATCTGAGATGGAGCTGAGACAGTGATGTCAGTGCTGCAAAGTGGCTGCAAATACAGATTAACAGAAGAACAGAGGGTTTGGATGCACAGAGACCATAGTAAGTGAATTGTATCCAAATCCATGGCAAAATGTATTAGTGATTGAAAACGTTATGCTAAAGCAATATATGTGCACCCATGTTTATAGCAGCACAATTTGTAATAGCTACATCTTGGAAACAATCCAAATGTCCAAAAACTGCAGAATGGATAAAAAAGATGTGGTATTTTTATGCAATGGAGTATTACTCAGCTATAAAGAAGGATAATCTTTAGGCTTTTATAAGTAAATGGAGGCAACATGAGACCATACTCATAAGTGAAATAAATCAAACTCACATTTATAAATATTGTATTGTCTCCCTAGTGTAAACAAAAAAACCCTGAAAGATAATAAGATCCAAAATTCACAATAGATATTGTGATAATGAAAGGGAAAGAAAGTGCTCAAAAGGAAATAATAACTAGCATAGGGGAAAAAAGAAAATGAAGAAGGGAAAAGATTATATGTACATAGGTATGCATAAATATATGTATGTATACAATATAGATAACTGTACTACTAATAATCTCTGAGTTTGTGCTTTCATTGTTTGGTCATTTTTTCATGCCTAAATCTTGTAATCTGAACACATACTTCAAAGATAACAATATGCAATATATTAATCAGTGTTAATTTCCTACTATATTTTAAAAATTCTGTATAGTTTCTATCCTTTTTTCTGTTTTGCTTTTTAAAATAAAAAAAATAAAAATTGCATTAGTGAGCGGTGACACTTAGGATGTGTCTGGGCATGCTTTTAGAGTGGTAAATGCGCTGATGTATTTCAATTGTAGAGCTGTTTCTGCCAGCAGGATTCAAGTCAGAATCCAAAACTTATTTTAGTTCATGCATGGCCTGCCCATTATTTTACTTATAACTTCCATCCACACCTCTTTCTTCTACTGCAGAATTGTCTTGGTCACAATTTTGGCAAGTCCACAAGCTAACCTTACCCAAAATGGGTAAAAAAAAAGTAAATCTCATTGAAGAATTTCTTTGAAAAATGGGAAAGGCCCACTGAGGAGATAGCAGAAGACTCTAAGACTACCAACAAAGGAAAGTTCTATATCAAATAAAACACCAAGTTTGTGAGGGCAATCTGGCTGTGACATATGCCACCACATTGATCACCAGTGTTAATTCAGCTGATCTGGCTGGCTAGGCAGGTGTCCTCTTTCTCCCTCAGCAATTTATTTGCATCCTTCCTAAAGCTGTGCACTAGGACAAAAAGGACAACCACTCCAAATGGTGGAGAATAATTTCTTGGGTCAAAATTATGAGTAGCTGTCCTGCCCTGCTAAAACCTCCAGACAAGATCTCAAATAAAATACTAAGAGCTATGTTTAAATTACAAGTTAATTGAAACTAAGGAATTCTCTTTCTCTGAGTCCACTTTTTATAATATGTAGTGACAAGATAACCAACTAATCCAAGAAATTTTTAGCATATGGAGATCAAACAACCTGCATTAAAATACAAATCCTTGCAGCTTTTCAATAGAAAAAAGTGAACCCAAATAACAGAAGCAGTTATTAAAGGTTACCAAGCCATCAAATGTAAGTGCACTAAAACACATTCTTAGTGGTGACCCTCATTGATAAAGCTAAGAAGCCCTTTACTATTGGTGAAGACTTGAGCCTGCTGGGTGTTAAGGACATTTTTCAGGAAAATTGAGGAGAGGCTGGAGTTCGAAAGGGGTCACATGTTCCTTTTATGGACTGGCACTGTTACTAGATGAATTGGTGAAACAGCAGAGGATGCTGAGGCTGAATTACTAGAGAGGATTAATGAATCCAACCATGACACTCGGTCCAGGTTGAAAAGTGTACCAGTTTTTCCCAACGAAATATTTTTCAGGAGAAAGTGCATGACAATGTATCATGTGCATTTTTGTCGCCAACCAAAACCACCTGTGCATAACCAATTAAGCCTTTGAATGACTACTTATCAGGAAAATGGAACTGGTTATTTTATGTTACTCTATGCACATCCAAAGCAGAGCCTGTGACTGGATGTCTTTCTGGTTTAACTACTCTGGTCAAAGGGGTCCTTTAAGACTTTGAGTCTATTCCCTGTGTTATCCATGGAGAATAGATAGCTACTTAATAAATATCACCTGAATTTAACAGCATTTTTCAGGATGTGATTCTAGTTATCAACCATGTGAAAGTACATATCCTGAACTCACATGTGTTTATGCAGCTTTGTAAGGAGAGGGTTGCAGCGAACACACATTTCATATGCACAGAGGAGAGGTGGCTTTCTATATAGGAAGATCGCTGACCAGATGTTTTAAAATATGAAAACTGCTCTGGAGATTTCATGTAAAGAAACAGTTACCACTTTTTGTTGGTCATAAATAGAATGGGTCACAAAACTTGCTTACTCTTGTGACATAATTCAACTTGTTCATTGCACCCAATCTATCACTTCAACTGAGAATAACAGCTGTGTTAAATTTGACTGATAAAATGTCTGCATTTAAGGACAAACTGGAATTATTGGAATGATAAGGAGGCGTTGGAATTTTTGGCAGGTTTCCGTCATTAGCAGGGGGTTTGAGAGAGAATAAGCTAGGGCTGTCTTCCACTTGATGTGTGATCAAAAATCTTTGCTCTCAAAAGATTTTGAGCATTACTGCCCAACCACAAAATCCCAAAACTGGGGAAGAATAGGTCTGTGACTTGTTTGTGAATAAACCATTTGAATCAACTTTGTAAGTGGTAGAAGGTGAACTGTTAGAAATTGCAAGTAGTGATGGCCTTAAAAGTATGTTTGAGACCGCTTCAAAACTTCATACCTTCAAAGTCAGGGCAGAATATTCTGAGGTTGCCACAAAAGCACTGAAAAGTTGTTTCAATTTCCCAACATCCTATCATTCAGAAGCAATGTTTCCTGTAGTGATGGAAACCGAAAGATGATTACAGAGTAGACTGTAAATAAACAATATATTTTGGGTGTCACTGGGACCATCTACTCACAGAAAAACAAGCTCGAGGCTCTCAAGTCTTCACCAATAGTAAAGGGCTTCTTAGCTTTATCGATGAGGGTCGCCACTAAGAATGTGTTTTTAGTGCAGTTACATTTGATGGCTTGATAACCTTTAATAACTGCTTCTGTTATCTGGGTTCACTTTTTTCTATTGAAAAACTGCAAGGATTTGTATTTTAATGCAGGTGGTTTGATCTCCATACGCTAAAAGTGTGGATAATTTTATAATTATTTTATTATGTATTAAATTATCAAATTAAATTGTTTGTAAAAATATTCAAAACTATATTATAAAATTGAGGGTTGTTAAATTAGTTCTTATGCCACGTGCCAAAAGCATACACACATAGACAAAATATGCTAACTCAAAATCATGAAAAATGCATATACTACTATGTACAGACAAAAATGTAACTCCATAAAGGGAGAAAATATTTTCAAACTCTAACAAATAATAATGCACAAGCTAAAAGCATCAATAATAATTACAATATAAACCAAAATAATTCAGATATGTCAAGAGATAATTAGCAGAAGAGAAAAAGAGGGAAACAAATAAACATACAAAAAGAAAATCTTCTCCCTAGTAGTAGTATGAAATGATTCTCAAATATACTCACTATGTTGTTTAATAGTTAACAGACTGGCTAAAATTAAAATAAAACTTGGATAAATGATTCACAGAAATAAGAAACTTCCTATAATAATTGTACAGATCAGCTTCACAATATTAACAAAGCTATACTTTCAGAAACATTGTCAGCTTTCTTATGTTCATTTTTCTTTAATGTGTGTTTACAGTAAATAATCAGTGCATTCATATGGGGGGATTGGCACATGTATGAGTGCATAGCAAATGTGGATAATTTTCAATACTTTTACCCATGCCCATCCACTTCTTTCCACACTCTCCCTGGATCCCTTTTCCACAGCCCACAAATTGGCCTTTTTGTTTCCTATTATTTCTTCATTTTCTTCTTTTATTACAATGCATTTTAGATTTTTCATATAAAAGAAAGCATATAATATTTGACTTTCTGTGTCTGGTTATTTTACTTAAACTTATGCTGTAATTTCATTTGCTTTCTTTCAAATTACAAGGTTTTATTGTTCTTTATGACTGTATAACGTTCCATTGTGTACATATGCCACACTTCTTTATCTATTTTTTGAATGTCATGTAGACAAGTTCCAGAACTCAGTTATTGTGAATTGTCCTGCTAAAAACATCCATTTTCAGGGCTGGGGATATAGCTCAGTGGCATAAGTGCCTTCCTGGCAAGAGTAAAGTTGTGAGTTTGATCCCGGATACAAAAACAAACAAACAAACAAAAAAGGAACATCCATTGTTTATAACCAATCATATGTTAGAACAGACTAATTTTTAGTGTCTATGACTGCATTAGTAAATTCTATGTGTATTCTTCAGGTAATTCCATCAAGATACATGTGCATCTTTAAATATATTTATAATAGAAAAATATTTGTACCCAATATACAAAATTTTTAGTACTATTTTTAAAGAATCATATACTATTCATGTTAGTCTTCACGAAGTTTCTCTTTAATACATAGATTTAGACACAAATTCTTAGAAAAAAACTAAGCCCCAGAAGTGTTAAGCAACTTGCTTGAAATTGTTTATCAAATAACTAGTGGAACTAGGGATTAACCTCCTCACTATAGCTCTACATCCCATTCAATAAACTCTGTGTTTGAACTTTGTAATCATGAGAGATAATCAAACAGTAATGTATTTGTGCAATATCAACTATACAATATTTGAATATTGTCTATATATGTTAACCTTGGTTCATCTCAAAGGTTTTCTACAGAGCAAAAATGGGGTCCAAAGACAAATATAGTATGGAGTATGCATGCATAAAAAGCTTAAAATCCTATAAAAATGAAAACATATAGCCATAGATACCCATATATTAAAATAAGGATGACATGGGAATGACAAGGAATACATCAAGCTACGGAGTGTTGTCTTTAAATCAGAGGATACAGTTGCTAAGATATACAGAAGGGCTTCAACAAAATTCTTACTATTTGACATAAAGCAAGAAGCAGTGTGGATGAGAAAGGATGCATTAGTCATTCCTATGCACATTGGGAATTTTCCATAATTCACTGACTCTGGATGCCAGAGTGCCAACACTGTGGGAGGAAAATTTGTCAACTCATTACAGCAGTGTTGAAAGGCTTCCAGGTGCTGTGCCCAGAGGACATAAACTTGTCACTCTCTGATGAGCTCTCTTGAGAATGGATGTTCTCACAATGGACAGAGCAGAATCCTCCGCAAAGGTGTTCCTCCAGCAGTGGACATTCGTAACTGCCCATATAGATCAACATCATTAGAGGACCAATAGGGAAGCACATAGATATAATTGGTTAAGGAAAATAACACAGAAATCACAGTACATGATTAATAATTGTGCTTAAAAAGACCTCCAACAGGGGCAAAAGAAAATCACAGAAAACCATGACCTATCATGCCTGTTAGGTGTATGAAAACTGCAATATCCATGAAAAGTAACACGATGTCAAAAAACATGAGAAAAAAGATCAAATTCAAGTAAAAGTCCACCAAAATATGATAGCATGCGAATGCTATTAAAGTTAAGAATATAATGAACACAAAGATATAAATATGCAAGATGTGATCAGTATCCAAGCATGCCAAGTAGTATTCCTGCTCTCACATCTTTTGTTAGAATTGTCATGTGACTAAAATATATAAGTAGTAATCTTTTTTGCTTAACTATTAGTATAGAAAATAGTTTTCAGAATCATAGTAAGAGTTGACTAATAGGTAAAATATAGAAACTTTTCTCTGGAGTAAAATGGTAGGTGATGTGATTAGAGAGGCCCGTAGGATGACCTCAGTTGTGTGACAATGATGTTGGGTACAGGTATATTGATTTTACTGTTATTTAACTGGTGTATGTTTTGTTCTCTTATATGAGTAACATAAAAATAGCGATGGCTTTTGTAACTGAATTTCAAGGCACGCACGCACACAGTATGCATTGATGTTCACACTTCCCTCAGGACTGGGATACACCTTTAACCAAGTGCTCTGGAAGCAGTGCTGGCTGGTGGCTCCTGACTCTTTGGTATTTGCCACTTTGCATAGGTACTTCATGTAAAGTGCTATTCTCCACCTTCATATCCATTGTCTGCTCTACATAGGGGAAAGGAGAAAGATCTGCCTTATTTACTGAAACCTACCACAGGCCAGTGAAACTTTGGAGACTTTTGTTGCACTTGAGTTATCGATAAACACATTCTTCTCCCCAATTTTATTTTCTTATTTTTTTCATAGCAGTTACTCTATGGTGCACAACCTATTACACACGCTGTGTGCAATTTGCCAACTCAGAACATTTTTCCAGAAAACTTCTGAAGATAAAGAGGGCTAAAACTTGTATTACATGCTCTCAAAATATCAGTCAGTTAATGGAGGAAAACTTATGCAGATTGGGCATAGTTAAGGACAAATAATTGACCACCATTGTAAAGATGCCACAATTTTTCAATTTTCATATCAACACAAAAGCATCACTTCATTTTATATGTACTTCCCTGTTTAAGATTTTGTTTGCAGAACCAAGAAAAATCTAACATATTTCTAACAACTGTATAAATTATAGGTATCATAGCTAAATTATTAATTCTCAAAGAGTGTTAAAATGCAAGACAGTTTAGAAGGAAGACAGGGTGCTAAATAAATCAATGGTGATTTTAATAAACTAGGAGCTTTTAGGTGCTAAATCTGTCTGCATCTGATCTGAATTGCAATTACCTGTCAAAAATTCATCCATCATCACAAGCTCCAAACAAACTTTCTTGGCAGCAGATGTTTGAGGAAAGCTATTTCGTGTGGCAAATTTTTCTTGTGGTTTACAACATCCTCAGGAATGACAGAAATTTCAGGGAATATTTCAGCACAACTCAGCAAAAACCTGCTAGGTGCAAAAAAAATGATGTTTTACATAGTTTATATAATTTATAAATGCATACCTTATACATAAACTATTCATTCGTGAACTAATGTTGTGAAACTTATTGTTTCTAAATAACATCCATAATCTTTGATTCCAATATTTCAATATTTTATAGGAATACATGGCAATGTGTATTACAACAATGTACCT
>RJWM01022782.1:0-33115 GCA_004363535.1 Dasyprocta punctata
CACAAATGCTAACTATGTGAGGTAAAGGTTACATTAGCTTTACTGCTGGTCATCATTTCACAATGTATCTGTAAACAAAGCATTCCATGGTAAACCGTAAATATGTGCAACTTCTGCTTAGCAATTACATCTTAATAATATTGGAGAAAACAACTATTCTTGGGCTTATCATTCCCATAATATCCCAATCATTCATTTACTGGGGCAGAGTCTATGGTCTCTAGGAATGGGCCCCAAAAGGATTTGCAGAAGCCCACATCCTGGCGATTTTCCCAGCATCTTCTGTGGGCCATCTGTTTAACTTCACATCTTTCACATTCTATTTTTATTTGCCAGGATTTCTCCATTCCCTTGTTTATTCTTTGATTATATTATCTGATACATGAATTGCTGTAGTATCCTTTCTTCTACTTTGCCTTTAATGGATATGAAATAGAAGTCTGGGATTTAAGCCCACTTCTGCCACTCTAATCTGCACCCTTGGGTTTGCAGCAGTCCCCTGAGGATGTCAGTCTCTCCACCTGTAGATATAGAGAAAGTTTTCCTATTTTGCTTTATGTGCGATGGTCTGTCATCATGTTTATGCCGAGTCTGTTGCACGGATGAATATTTATCCACTTATCAGCTACCCTTCAATCTGTGTTAGTCATTGGCATGCCTTTGTTGCCTTGGTTCTCTGTCTAACCTTGAATACATTGCTTTATCTTTAGTTACCAATCAAATTTATATTGATCCTTAAAGAGTAGTGTAATCTAATCTATGTCAGTTCATCAAAAAGAACAGTTTGTGTTTTCACTGCCTGATTGTTTGATCATTTCTTTCATGCCTAAATCTTGTAATCTGAACAATTACTTTCAATATGCAATACCTTAACTAGCATTAATTTCTTATGTTTTGCAATTCCGTATTCATTTTACAAAGCAACAACAACAAAAAAATATAGTTTTTGTCTTAAAAACAAAACAAAAAACTAGTGAAATCTTGCTCACTCCCCCAGCCAAGAATAAATACACAACTCGTGTGCATTCTGAAGTACTCCCCTGCATAGGTGTCCATCCTCTGATTAGCATAAGCCAAGTTCATCTGACCATGGTGCCGGTTCAAGGGATTATTCCAGTCTCACAAAGCCTAGACTCCCCTTGACAGATAGATTGCTAATTTTGTGTGTATCCTTGAGCAGACACCCTAGCTTTAAAAACCACAATCCTGAAGCCATAAGACAGAGATAATATCTAGCTAATGAAGGACAAAGTGTGAGCCAAACGAAAGGGGGACAGAGTGGTGAGCCCCAACCCTTCCCTGACAGCACATCCTCAGTTATTCACTCCCCCAACTGCCTCCTCACTTCCTTATTCAGTGCATTAGCAAGTTTCTTCTGTTTGCTTCCAACAAATACTGCGAATTCCACCTTTTCTCATCACTCTCCCGGTATCCCGTCCCCTGTTTCATTTCCAGTTGAATCCTATAGTATTCTGCATCCTTGCTGGACATTGTTTATTATTATTTTAATATACAAGTTAAACCATATCAATCCCTATTTAAAACTCTCATAAAAGTCTACAGTCATGCTGTAAACAAAATTTAAACTCCATTGCTAGAGACGAGGTCCTGCATAGTCAGTCTCCAGCTGATATTTCTGACCGCATTTCATAACATGTAGCCCTCTTTGTCTATTCTGATTATTGCATTCATTGCTGTCCCCACAAGTCACAAATACGCTCCCATCTCACGGTCATTTCTCCTCTTGTACCCTTTACCTTCTTGTCATTATTTACTAGGTTTCCATTTTTAGTTCTATAGGCGTTCTCATAGACATCTGCCTTTCTTCCTTACAGGGAACAAACTAGACTCCACTTCTCATCAATCTTTGTCTCTTTACTCTCCTTTATTATTATTCTTCGTGACATTTACCTCCGAGTACAATTATATTATTTGTCCATTTGCTGGTTTATTGCTTGCTCAATATTCTAAATAAATAAGCTCTATGAAGATAAAGAGTATATATTTTGAACAATGCTAACGCTAGATAGGTTCATAGTGGGAGCTCAATAAATATCAATTAAGTAAAAATATAACAACTGCATGTGTGCCAGTGACATCCACAATGCAAATGATGAGCACTTACAGTGTGTACCAGGCATGTCCTTGCTAACGTTTATGATCTTCTGCACTGGTAGGGTAGGAAATACGACATATTCATCTCAAGCATTCCCTTAGTTTGTGGCATGCATTTGATAATCAGTATATATTTAATGGAGAAATAGCTGTTACTCATTGTCAGGCTTTGTATCATACAAATCTCAGCAATCCAATGACAGAGTCAAAGAAGTCACTATTCCACTTTGTCACAGCAGGAAAGTACTGAGAAAGGACAAATGCTCAACTGGTGGCCATACAAATAATGAAAGATAGGGAAGGAAATGCCAGGTGAGGCTGAAGACATATACTGCAAGCAGACTGGGAAGTGCTCTACCATACTTGGAAATTTGGCCTTTATGCTACATTATGTTGCAAAACAGTTGCAAAACTTACCAATATAAGAATCACAATCAGTTTCCAATGTCACATAACCCTTCTGAGTTTAATGTTTGCTATTTTGACACCCAAACAATCCAGCCAGTGGAATGATTGGGAAATCTCCCATTTATTTTGTACCGTGGGGCTGGTCAAGTACTTCTTCTACTTAATTTACATGAAAGCTGCACTAGTTTCCACTTGCACAAAGTCTAAAAATCAAATCATTTCTGAATACCCTTTTTTATGAATATCAACTAATCATTTACCAATTCATACATTCATCCATATATTCTTAAAATCATTTAGTTGATGACTCATGTGTATTAAGCACTGACCATAAACCAGGAACAGGAGTAGAAGTAAAATACTAAGTTTTAAAATGGCTTCTTACAAATAAATGTATGTGTGTATATCTGTGTTTGCATATTTCAGCGAACTAGCAATCTTTCTTTAGTCACAGCCATCATTCATACTGTATTGTATAATTAAGTTTTTTAGAAGTATTTGATTTATTCCTTGTACAATAGTTCACAGACTGTTTATGATGTCCTAACCACTAGGTATAAAACATAAGCAAAAAGCCCATGGCCTTCAGGATCGGGTTTGTCTGTGTATTGTGGGCAAGGCTGTAGCTGTGGAGAAGTAAATGTTCTCAGGCAGAATACTCAGGCTTCACAACAGCTTTAGGCAGTGGGCACATTAGCATCATCCGCACTTCAGATCAGAAAACTAGAGCCCCTGGTTTAACAGAAAGCCAGAGATGACACTACTCATTAATGGCATTGCCAGAATATGCATATCATTTTTCAGTTCCAGAATCTATCCTTGTTTTTTACTTTGTCTTCCTTTCTCTTCTCTTAGCTTCCTAAATACTTCAATCCAAAAGCCATCTTGTGTGTCAGCACAAGCTCAAGATGCACACCTGCTCAGGAGAGCCACTGTGGCTCAGAACAGGCTTTTGCAGCAATGACTTGTCTTGGCTCCAAGATATTTGAAGATTCAACAGAAAAATATCAAAGAATGGAGAGTGTAATGGGGTTGCATGTATAAGCATTCCAAGTATTCCAAGGGGCTGCCATATTACCTTTTGCGACCAGGCTCTGGACTAGATATACAACTCCACAGTCACAGTGCTGATGGTGTCGAGGGAAGCAAACACAAATCCCACCTCTCGAATGGAAGAGAGTCAACAGCCTGCTAGAAGAGCACATGGAGTGGAAGATCTTTATGGGATCATCTTGGAGAATACAAGCTTCCCCTGATGCAATGAGCAGAACACAGAATCGCTTTTGAGATATTTCATCTGAAAAAGGATAATGTGAGGTGAATCATGAAGTGATTCTTAGACAAACCTCCAGGGGGGACAGAGGCAGAAATAACTGTCCTGTAATCATCATTCATGCCAAGAGCATGAAATTCCAGGAAAGACGGGTGAATGTCTCCAGCAGGAAATTGGTGAAGGAGATACGGCAGCTAACAGCAGCACACAATCCTAAATTAGACTCATTACTTGAATGGCAGTACAGGGACACTTAGAAAATTTTAATGGAGCTTTAAGATTACAAGTTCATAATGTACTAAGGTTATTTTCCTTATTTTGATTGTAATGAAATGTATGTAGAAGAACATCCTTGTCTAAGGGAAGTGAGTATTACAGTGTTCAGAAGAGAAGAGGCATCAAGTCAATGACACCTGGAAATTTCTTTGCTTCTTATTTGCAATTTTCAGTAAGTTTGGGATTATGTAACTTCCTGCCTTTTGCAAATAAAGCAAGAGTGGGTACCCAAGGCCATAGCCATCAATAGCAAGGAGACAATTGAGCATATCTCTCTTAAACTAACCATAAATATCCACCAAGCGTCTTCTTCCAGATAAAGGGAACATTTAAATAAAAACTTTAAGAGTACATTTTCTATTAGATTCTCCTTTTCACTTGAAGGGAGCTTGTCACTGCCCTGCCCTCCTAAAAGAGGAAACAAAACCTATTTCGTAAATAATTCACCTTTTGTATCGACTAAGGTCCCAGCGGATAATTTAGAATAATCAATCAAGAATGTGTCATAATGCAGCCTCATTGAAATCTCTCCATTTGTGCAGTAATCTGTCTGGCAATTCTACTATTCAGGATTATGCTTAGACTTTTTAAATTCTTGAAGCTTATCTGGTTACTGCAGATAAACTTTGTTCTTAGTTACTCATTAAATCATTTGTGCTTCTAAAGTCAAAATATTTACTAGCCTATCTTTAAAAATTGTTTAAAGAACAGAAGACAGTTTGAATGTAATAATCAATAGATTTTTGAAGCCCCACCTGCAGTACTCTCATCTTGATACATGTGTTCTCAGTTTTTCTGGGCATTAAACATCTCAGTATCTATACATATTTTGTTTTGATTATATGGCAACAAATCTAGTTGCTCATATTGTATATGACTGTTACAAGTGCCATTTTTAAGACCTAATAACCCATTTCCCCACAGTAAACTGATTTGCTCAGACTTCTCTCCCGACATCAGTCCTGCTAATTCACCTTGGCCTTCCCACTGGAGCTTCAACTTCCTGCATGCAAACCCTGGGTACGCTCAGTCTGTTTTCCCCAGTTGACGTTTGTCATGTATTACCAATATTCGGTCTCTCCTCTCCATTTGGTGCTCTGTTGTTTACAAGAGTACCCCCTTAAATATCAAATTTACATATGTGGATAAGTAAATTTAAAATTATTTAAAATCACTACTGCTTTGTTTCTTTTTTCTATAGCATCTGCACATATTTATGAGTCAAAATTAAATTACATTAATATTTTATTTCCTCAGTTACTCGTGCCATATTTCTGCTTCTCAATAGCTATGCATGGCTAGTGTTTACTATTTTGGACAGAGAAGATTAAGGATATGATCATCTTTTCAACCTTTTTTATACAATAACTGGTAATAATTGTATACATTTGTGAAGTATAACATGATTCTTTTGTATTTCTGCATTATAAAATGAGTAAGTTAAGCTAATTAGCATATTTATCAGGTTCATACATTTTTTGGAGCATGAGAACATTTAAAGTCTACCAAAAATTTTTAAGGGATGGCCCTGTTCTGCATTGCGAGTGGCTCAAAAGCTCATCTTTGAAGATGTCAGTTGAGCAAGTTCAGGAAGTGTTAACAAAAGTTCCTAAAATGACATACTTAACAGTGTGTAACTGGTTCAATGAATTTTGAAAACGATGCAGCAGTACTTAGTAAACTGGCAAGTGAACAAACTGTACCATCATGGTTAACTCTATTGTGAGTCAGCTTGACTAGGCTGAAGAGTAACCAGACAATCAGTTAAGTGTTAGTTCTGAGCATGTATGTGAGGGAGTCTCCGTAAAAGATTAGAATTTGAATTGATGGATTTAAGATTACCCTCATCAATGTGAGTGGGCATTATCCAGTCCATGAGGGCTGGAATAGACAAAAGAAACCAGTGAAAATGTTCTAGATTCTGGAATAGACAAAAGAAACCCATGAAAATGTTCTAGATTCAAGCCCTCATTCTGAAAATAAAAACTGAAATAAGCAGGAATTTGCTCTCTATTTTGAGCTGAGACATCGGTCTCCTGCCATTAGACACTGACAGTCCTGCTTTGGAGACTTTCAGACTCCAACCAGGGCTCAAATCATTGGCTCCTGGGTCCTGAGTTTTCAAACTTGCACCAGGAATTATACCACTGAGTCCCCTGTTTCTCAGTTCTGTGCTCTTCAGGAAATATCAGAATTTAATCATACATTTGAACAGCGCACTACAATCTGGCAAAATACATAGGATCATTGCAATTCTTATTTATTTATTTATGTAAGCTTTATAGGGAATTACATGCTCTACTTTGAAATCAGTTGTATGCTGCTGAGAAAAATATGTATTCTCTAGAAGTAAGGTAGAACATTCTATAGATACTTATTAAATCAATTTGAAGATGTGTGCAATTCTGATATATTTCTTTTCTGATTTTTGTCAGGATGCCCTATTAGTGAAAATGGGGGTACTCTAGCCACCTCCACTATGTTTGTGTTTTTGTTTACTTGATCCATCATGTCTGGCTATAAAGTTTATGAAGTTGGTGTGCTGGTATTCAGGGCATATACATTTACAATTTTTATCTCCTCCCAAAGAATTTTTGCCTTAACTAACATATAAAGATCTTCTTTCCTCTTTTCATCAGTTTTGGTTGAAGCCCACTTTGAAAATAAAATAACTCCTCCTGCTTCCTTTTGGAAACCCATTGCATGAAATGTGGTTTTCTTACTTGGATTTTTAGTCATAAATCTCTTTCTGGATTAAATGTGTCTCTTGTATGCAGCATACCATAAGGTTTGTTTTGTAATCTGGTCTACAAATCTATGTCATTTGGTTGAAGAACTGAGGGCACTGACATTGAGAGCTATCACTGAAAAGTATTGACATTTTCCTGTTATTATTTTTGTCTTGTTGATTCCTTTAGTTTTTCCTTTTTGTTTAATTGATCATCCTCTTTGATGTACTAAATCCATTAGACTTTTTGGCAATATTGGCTTCATTATCTCTAGCTACCATATCTATAAGAATTCTTTGGAGTGCTAGTTTGGTGGTCATGAGTTTCTGAAAGTATTCTTTGTCAAGAATGTACTTATTTATCCATTCATTTTAAAAGATCATTTTATACTTTATATTAGTCTGTATCAAAAGTTGTTTACTTTTAGGACTAGAAATATTTCATTTCAAACTCTCCTGGCCTTTAAGACTTGCATTGGGAAGTGTGCTTTAATCTTAATTAGTTTACATTTATAAGTAATTTGTTGTTATTTTTATAACAACTCTTAAAATTCTGTCCTTCTGTTGAACTTCTGTTATTTTGACTACGATGCATTATAAAGAAACTCTTCCTTGGTTGTGGCTATTTAGCATTCTAATTTCTGTATTTTGAATCCTTTCTGTACTTTGAATCCTTTCTCCATACTTGGAAAGTTTTCTGCTATGATGTCTGAAAAACACTATGTATGTGTGTGTGTGTGTGCGTGTGTTGTCCTTTGATTTTTCTCTAACTCCAGTGAGTCTTGAATTAATTTTTATTGCTCCATCTAGTAGCTACTGAATCAATTTTCCTTGCTTTTTAAGGTATCTCTGAATAAATGATCTTCTGTACCAGACTTGTCTTCCAGGTCTGATATTCTCTCATCATGTTGATCACTTCTGCTGCTCATGCTTTCAATGCAATTTTTATCCCTGGAATTTCTATTTGGCACATTTTCATGGACTCTAATTCCTTAGTAAATTTGTCATTCATGTTTTGAATATTTTGGTTAACTCTTTTAGTTTGTTATTTGAACCTTCTTTAAACTCATTAGTCAGTTTATTAAATCCACTATTTATTTTGTCATAGTATCTGTGACTTTGTTGAAGATCTTTCTCTGATAATTTTATACCAATCAACCATTTACTGTTTGATTTCTTCTCCACTGATTCTCCTTGTTACTTCTTTGGCAGTGTCAGGAGTTTTGAGAGACAGTTTTTGCCCTTATTTGCTCAAGGATCAGTTGTGTGTGTGTGTGTGTGTGTATGTGTGTGTGTGTGTGTGTACATGTACTCACACTGAGGGCTGAGGATCAAGCAGAACGTAAAACTGTGAAGCCATTATGGAGAACATTTTAACCACTGTCTGTTTTCCAGTGATGTGATTTTGTAGTTTTCTACTTCTTGGTATTGTCTACCTCTTTGATCTACTCAATTTAATAGGATTGGACTAAGTCACACGGTTGCAATGAAAGAGTTCCTACAGGTGATAACTATGTCAACAGAACTAACCATACATCAGTCGTGTATATTTAAACTTGTTTCAACTACTTCACCCTTCCTCAGGGTCCCTTACAGCCTGAACCATACTGCTATCAACAGATTGGGATGTAAGCGGATAGGAGATAAAAAGGAAGAGGAAAGAAAAAGAAGGCAGTAAAACAATAAGAGAGGCAGAGAGAGAAGAGAAATACCAATATGTGAAAAAAAATAGGAAGTCAAACTGTAATGCAATTTTTTATAGGTAGAGAAAAGAGCTAGTGCTGAGGAGTTTTGAGAGGATGCTGATGAGAGCTGGAGGAGGGATTCAGAGGGAGAGAGATACACCTGGAGATTGAGGGAAACTGAGACTGTTAGAACCTGTTAAAAGGTGGGTAGTTAGCTTATGTTGGGAGCCTCTGTCGTTTTTTGTTAAAGGTTACCCTTACATGCCTTTGAAAGATACTACTTATACACCGTTCAGTTCTTACACACTTTTGCACAGACACAGGATGTATGCCAAATGAAAGATGTTAAAAGAAGAAAGATAGGGGAAAGAAACAGAGAGAGAGAGGAGACAGAGAGAGAGAGAGAGAGAGGAGACAGAGAGAGGGAGAAGAGAGAGGGAGGGAGGAGAGAGAGAGAGACAGGAAAAGAGAAGTAAGTGGGGATAAAAAGAAATAGATAAAAAAGAAAAGTGACACAATGGGACAGGAGAGCGATAACATTTTTCTTATATCATAAATAATGAAAAGAAGCAGCAAGCAGGACGTGAAATAAAAATAACTCTGTGTTCCAAAAGTTCAAGACCAAAGTTTTCCCTTCTTCACTTCATTCTGGGTGCAACTGGAGGTCCCTGAGTAGGTGCGCCCTTCTCTGTGGTTTGTTTAACCACCTGCCTGTAAGCAAGGAGGCCCATTGGTCCAGCTGCCTCTCTGGGCCAGTCATCTGGGTGAAAACAATCTCCTGGTTGGTCTCCCATCCACTGCTGCAATAAACCCCTTACCCCAGGCCCTTCATTGCAGGGAAAATCTCACAATCATGTTTTTCCTCCAAGCGTTTTGCCTAGTATGCTGCCAGAAGCCCTCTGACCAACGCACTCCTCTCTGTCCTTCAGCTCATGGTCTTTTCTAGGTTCTCCTATGAGCACTTCACTCTCTACCTGGTGGATGTGGTGCAGTTCTGGAGTTCACTGCTTTCTGCAGTTCTCAGCAAAGAGTGCTGGGACAGCTGCCCCCCGGGCATTCCCCTGTAAGCATGGGCAGTGCACTAAAAGTACAGATAGCTCACCACTCCCGATGCATGTGGGAGAAATGGGGCTGTTTCTAGGTAGGTCAAGTCTCCTCTCTCCCCAAAGTCCCACACTTCCCAGGCATGGCTTTCTCAAGGAGTACTGTTGCTCACAAATTCCCAAGTGTGTCCCAGTGCTGTTTCATATACTGCTCTCCATCTTTTAGTTTCTCCGAAGCCCTGGCTTACATGTATCTCCTTCTCAGTGACCCTCTTCCTGGAGGGGAAGCTAGAATTGTTGTGAGCATATTTTATCAGCCAGGCCACCACTGAGATCCTGGCTCCCTGCCTGCAATCCTCTCCAAGCTGTTGTGTACTCAGGTTGTGGACTGGGGAGGGAGCTGTTATCTCAGAGTGCTCTGTCTTCCCCTTACCAATGCCTCTGAACTTGTTTTTGGTCCTGCAAGTTTCTCTTCCCATGTCCCCTTCCATAGCCAACTTTCTTTGTAATGCCCACCTCAGAGTACCTGCTTTTCTCTAGTGCACAGAGAAAGACCCCTTTTCCTGGCATCACCTCGAGGTGGTCACAGTGATCTCCTGCATTAAACAGTTTTAAATCATGTACCACAAAGGACAGAACGTTGCCATTTGTCAATAAGGAGTGGTGAATAGTTGCCTCTTAAACTACTCCATACAACATTTTCTGTCTAGGTCTGATGTCTGTATTTCTAGCTAGCCTTCAGTACTAAAAGAACGGTAGAGGTTCAAACAACTGGATGGTAGGTGCTGTTTTTTTTTTCCTGACTTTTTTTAAAATAAAGAATAAAGATTACTTTTGTTCAAAGGGAGTGGGTGCTCTGAGGTAGTAGAAAATGGGGTGTTAAAGACAGTGAAATTCTAGGTGAAGAATTCTTTAGTGTAGTCCCAGGTGCCGCAATATCAGTATCTCCTGGAAACCTGCAATTGAGACCCACCCAATCAGAAACTCTGAGTATGCAGCTCAGCCTCCTGTGTCTCGAGGCCTCCAGATGACTGTTGCTTCCTCTCCTAGGACAGAGCTAAGCAAACTTAGACTTAAAGGGATAGACAGTAATCAGCTTTGGCTTGGTGGAACAAAAGCCAAAGTGAACAGCTCATATCTCTTGCAAAGAGAGAGCTAGGGAAGCAGCAAATCACGTGTGAGTTCATGGTTTTAATTTACACTGTAGTTGGCCCAGTGGCAAAACTGGTTTGATGGCGTCTGGAAACCTGTTAGGTTGGCAATCCTCCCTTCTGGGTTGGGTGTGTCTTGGGTTCAGGAGGTTGTGAAAGACCTCCCTTCCTCTCACTATCCTCTTTTTACAGAGGAGCTTTGTGTGGACCTGCAATATTGCTAACCATGTATACCTGCAGGTTTTGCAAATGTGGATTCAACCAAGTGTGGGTTGAAATTATCCTAAAAAAGTTGTAGCATATGTACAAAATAACTTCTATTGTCACTATCCCCTGAATGATGCAGTGTAAAAAGTATTTAGATAATATTTACATGGTATTAGGAATTAACAGAGATCTAAAGATTTAAAGATTTAAAGTATAGAAAATGTTGTACACAGGCTATATGTAAATACTATATACTACTTTACACATGAGATTTGCGTATTTATGAATTTGGTATGCATGGAGGATCTTAGGACACTTTCCCAGTAGATATCCAGGTGCAGCTCTCTGAAGAATGCAGGGACAAAGATGATATTAAATATGTTAACCAATCTGCAGTAATAACTTGGGTTTTACTGAGTCTTGTGATCCTGGCAAATAGCTAAGTTTAAGGCATATTCCCACTCACAGATATGTGCTCTAGGTAAGGGCTCATTGCAAACGGCCACTCTCTAGATAAGACTCACAGACCCCTTCAGTCAGAAATAGACTCTCCCGAGTCCCCTTTGGCCTCATCAGTGATTGGCTGTAATCTGGCACAAGCCAAATTTGGGGTGTACCACTGTCTTCAAACTCACAGACTACCCTTCCTGTGAACACTTGATTACAATAGGAAGTGGGAGACCTCAAGGTGTCAGTCAGTCCCCAGTCCTTTCGCCTCCAGGAATTGGTTTCCTGAAAGATTACTTTTCCATTAATAGGAGGATGGTCAGGATGGGAAGTGATCTTAGGATGACTCAAAGTACCACATAACCTAGATACCTTGCATGCATAATTCACAGTGGGGTTCCTGCTCCTATGAGAATGTGGTGCCCTTGCTGACCTGAAAGGAGAGAGTTAGGGTGATGATCTCGCAATAAGAAATCACTGCAAATACAGATGAGGTTCACTTGTTTAAGGTTGCTTATGTCTTGCAGTGCCACCCCGCTGAGGGTTGGCACATCTGCTTTATAGAAATGCTAGAATTATATAATGTGTAGCACTGGGGGATTGAACCAGGGTCTTTACACTGAGTGAGATCCCCAGGCCTTCACTATTTTGAGATGGTCTTGCCTAGCCTATAATTTGCCCAGCCTGAGCTCACACTTTCTATCATACTGCCTCAGTCTCCCAGGCTGCTATGATTACAGGCATATACCATGGTATCTGACTTCTTACAGGATTTTTAACCCAGAGTTGCTAAAATCCAGGAAGATTAAAGAATTTACCTGAGTTTCGATGAAAATATTGTGATCAGGCCTTTCTCTGAGGAAAAGATTCAGAGCTCTCACAATATACTCAGAAAGTTTTCAGAAGCTTTGTAGAGACTGAAAGACTTCCAGAACTTGTAAGACTCTCTGCCTGGCAAGACAACATCTAAGTGGTGAAAATTATTTGCAAACAATTTAGAAAACATGAACTTTTTCAAAATGTGTACATTAAATGGAGAAATGTTCAACCAAAACACCCTACTAAATGATGGTAAAAATAAAATAGTTTACAGCATGAGAAAAATAAAATCAGGAAAGTAAAACATTATTACTGGGATTAGTAAATAAAATTATAATGGTGGTAATATTGAAAATTAATATTAAAAAACAAGTCAATACTTCAGATAATTTCTTGAAAGATATAATTAGCTAAGTCTATTCAAGAGCAAATAGAAGGTTCTAAGAACAAATACAAAGAATAGATTAAATTGGTAACTTTATAAACTTTCTGCTGAAGAAAATCCAGTTGTATTTGGAATCATTTCACTTCAATCAAGCATATGAAGAAAATTTTGAATTAACTTTTCACAAACTCTGCCACAAATGAAAATGGATAAGCCTCACCTTATTCATGTAAAGTTAATAGCACTCTGATACCAATTCAGAAAACAGTTTTACAAGACTATTGAAAAGCAATATTTCTTAAAAATGTAGATACAAAAATCTTCAATAAAATATTTAGACAATCAAATCCCACAGCATACTGAAAATGCTATACCATAACTACGTTGGATTTATCCTAGTAAGGTAAGTTTTATTCAACATCTAGAACCCATATTTATGGCAGCACAATTCATGACAATTAAATCTTGGAAATGTTCTGTATGCCCATCAACAAATGAATGCATAAAGAAAATGTGGTATACATAAAACACTAAAATTATATCATAATATTGTATAGATCTGAGAATATACAAAAATACATCAAAGGATATATTTTAAATATGTAAATAATCTCTGACACGCATTATATTTCAAAGAAACAAAAAAGTTGTAGTTGTTATCTGAAACTCATCATAATCTTAATGTAAAACAGCAGAGAAGCAGTCCATTCTCTCATTAGCAACAGATTTATACAGGTTAGTCACTAAGACACTTTATATTTAACCGAACACAACAGGCAGTCAAACTTCTAACACCTCACACATTCCTTCACCTCTCCAGTGGAACTGCCACTTCCTCCATGAAATCGTCAACATCTTTCTTCTATGCTGTTAACTTTTTCATCTATTGCCACAGGCTCACCTTTAACAGATTCAAAGCACTTAAGAAGAGCTGCATGCCCTATCCAATAGGTGAAAATAAGTCATACCATACATTTTGTTGCATTTATATACACCAAAAATATAGGAGTTTCCTAGCAAATGGCTGTTCAAAACCAGATAACTAAGATCCATGATTGAAAATTTGTGTCCAACCAGCTACTACTAGAAAAAAAAGATGTGTTTTGCTTGATGTACACAGATGCACAATAAAAATAATCTATTTGCTGATGTTTTAATACCAGCATTTCCAGACTTGTAAAATGTGAAGAAAATTAGACCTCGATTTCCACATGGAAGCAGCCAAGCACATCATTGCCGCACGTTGGTTTGTCTCCATCTCCGCATCCCATTTATACACCCAGATGCTATCACATGGCTGCATTTGCTGTCTGGTCTATGAATGTGTTCAGTGATTTGAATCTTGTGTGAACTTCTCAAGTAGCATGCAGCTTTCATCAAAGAAGAAGTGCTGTCTTCCTCTTAGTGAAATTCCATTAGTATAGACTGTCCTTGGGTTGAGGCCAGAGTTCTCAGATGACCCATGAGTGGCGTAAATGGATGAGTCACCAGAGCACCTCTACCTGCTATTATTCATCCAATATCAAGGCTGCAAGGTGCGCCCTGTACCAACTACCTTCTGAGTCACGGTGGTTACCAAATAATCTGGTAAATAATTTACCTAATATTTTTCACATTAGTGAAATTCCCCTAAAGTGGTTGGCTGTTTGGTTGGTTTTCTTCTTCTTTTTTAAAAATGACTCTGGGTTCTGCTTGGAAGTCCAGCAAACTTCCCCACAAGGCGGGCTTTCCATGGGGACACTTTTCATTCATAAACGCTTATCTTTCAAGCTGACTCATTTCGTCTTTGCCCATACACCTGCTATTCAGTCACCTTGTCTGCAGAAAGCTAAGAAAGGTGATCCCCTTCCACCCTATGGGCTCTGTGTTAGGACCTGTGCACAGATGACTTCCAGCTGTGCATCAACAACCCTGCACTTCTTCCCCTAGGTCTGCTGAGCACATACAAGCTTCTGTTTCCAATATCCATATGAAGATCCAATAGTATCTCAGACTTGAAGTTATGATAACCTCTCAGACACACCGCCTTTGTAATCTTTCCCACCTCAGTATTAGTAACTCCATTCTTCTCAGGCAAAACTCTGGAGTCTCTCAGGATCCTTATTATGGTTTCATTTCCCACTTCTTGTTCATCAGTAAATCCTCTGCTATACCTTCAGAATATTTCAGAATCTCACCACAACTCTTGCCCCCACTCCCACGCCAGGTCCAAGCCAACTTTATCTCTGAACCAGAACATTGGGAGACCCTCTGTGCTTGTATTGCTACTCCTGCCCCTTCCGTGAAGTTCCTGCCTGTGCCTTCTCACCACATTCAAAGATTCTTTTGAAATAAAAGTTACCACTTACTACTCATACATCGTATTACCATTTTTCCTTAAACTACACAACAGCAAACATGGTGGCCTCAAGGACATGAATGACTCAGACTTCTGTTCCTTTTCTAACTACTGCCCTTATGATAATCCACTTACCCACTCGACTGACCCCATGAATTCCCTGAAAAGCATGGAATGTTCTTTTCTCTGTACATGTCCACTACTTTCACTTCCTCTTTACTCAGATTTCACTTCTGCTTCCATGGAAACTCTCTCAAAAATGATTCTCCCAATACTTCTCACAGTTACATAGTATGTTTCTTGGCTTGGAAGTCATCACTGTCTTTGTGCTTTCCACTAATCTGAAGTCTGAAATGCTACAAAATCCAAATATTTTCATGATTATATGTTAATCCTGATTCTGTCACTACAATAGATACCTCAGGTGATACATGTATGAAAAAAAATTGTTTTGGTTCACAGTTTTAAAAGTTTCAGTCCATAATCAGTTGACCTCAATGTTTTTGAGATTAGGGAGAGCCAACAAATCATGGCACAAGCACTTGACAGGGAAAAAATTCTTGCATTATGTCCAGGAACCAAAAGGAATAAGAGCAGGGTGTCAGGGCCAAATAACCCCTTTCAAGGTCCCTTCCCAAGTGACTGAAAGACTGCCTACTGAGCCCCAACTCAGGAAGATATGCACCTCCCAAAACTGCTTCCAAACTGGGGAATAAACCCTCAATACATGGGTCTTGGGGATAATTTTGATCCAAACTACAGCATTCTGCCTCTGACCCCCACAGGTTCATGTCCATCTTCTTATACAAAATGAGTCCACTCCATCCAAATCCTCAAGCCTTCACCAGTTCAGCATCACTCAAAATTCCAAGCATGATGTCTTTGCTGAGGTGCAAGTGAAACTCAGACCTTGTAGAAGTAAAAAAGAAAGGAACATATTTCCAAGATACAATGATGGGACAGATGCAGGATAAATATTTCTATTCCAAAAGAGAATAGGAGGATAGGAAGGATTGGGACCAATGCAAGACTGAAACCCAACAGGGAAAAGCTCCAATCCTGAAATCCTGTGCCTCCCTCCTGGAGTGCACCACAGGGGGCAGGTTGTGGGTCCCCAGGGCAGGGGCTGCCCAGGTACTCACTGCCACCCTGTTTGAGACTCACAAGATCTCACTCTTGCTAATAGTCTGCTGTACCAATACTGTAAGAACACTTGAGACAATCAATTTGTAAAGAGAAAAGGATTATTTGGCTCACAGTTTCAGCAGTTTCAGTTCATAACCATTGGATCCTCTTGCTTTGGGTCCTTAGTGAGGAAACAAATTGTGGTGGGCCTTGTGGAGTGGGAAAGAATCACTCACTTCATGGCAAGGAGGTGAAAAAAAGCAAGAAGTAAAGACTAGGGTCCTCCAATACCCTACACAGCCACTCTCCAACCTTCCTCTAGGCCCCTTTCTCCGTGGTTCTTCACATCCCAACAGCTTGAAGACGAGAACTCAGTTTTAGCACATTGATCTTCAGAAAGCATTGAAAACCCAAGCTGTTCTAAGTGTGTTATGTCAACACCCAAAGTGTTTTAGACTCCAGAGCACTGCAAATCTTATATTTTTGAATGAGAGCTACTCAATCAGAATAAACATTTACATTTATTCTTACATTTCATGAATTATATATAACTATATTTTATACATTTTACATGTTTCTATAATTGCATAATGTATCTTTTTTGACTTTTATTAGTGCATAATTGCAGTAATAATGATTATCTTCATTGTAGGGAGTTGGTATATGCACACTGCACATTTCAATTCTTTTCTTTTTCCTTTCCTTTTACTCCCCTTTTATTTTTTCAGCATCAGATTCACTTATTTATCTTATAAAAACTTATAATATTAATTATCATATATACAGAATAAAATACATAAATATATAATAATATATATATAAAATACATAAGATAATTATACTAAGTAAATTTTTAGATCTGTTGTCTAATCAGATACACAAGCTTAAATGTCATCTGGTTTCCCTTATACGAAAAACTCAATGTTGTCATTTGTTTAAATGTTTCCCCAAAGCCTCATGCTGTCATGGAGGTGGCTGACTCTAGTGTTCGTCATTGGTTCGTTGTCTGGGGCTGGGACTGGCAGTGTGAGTGCTGCACCAGCCCAGAGGTGGAGCCGGCATACAATACAAGAGAAGGAAGGAGGTGTACTTTTCCCTTTTTACCCCATTCATTCTTGTTGCTTGCAGGCACTATGAGCTGCTGCCCCTCAGCCATGCCACTCTGCCTTGGAGCCAGGTGAGTATGAACTAAAACCTCCCAAAACTGTAAGCTAAATAAGCCTTTCCTTCCTTCATTTTAAGCATCAAGTATTTTGTCCCATCAATGAGAGAAAAGGAACCAAGACACTCAATATATAAATAAAGTATGAAGTGAAAGACACATAATAGGAAAAAAACGAGAGTAAAAAAAATGCACTAAATATTTCATTCATCATAATTCTCTTCTCACTCACCAGAAAAGATAAGATTCAAAACAGAAGGAATTTGTGTTGGTTGAATTTTTTGCTTAATTTTTTTTTTTAATTTTGAGGCATGGTCCAATAAGTCCCTCAACTGCCCAGACTGGGCTTGAGGGTTTGAACCTCCTGTCACCTCCTCCTAGAATGCTAGGATTGCAGGTGTGTACCACCATGCCCAAACTTTCCTAAATCTGGATGGCTGAGGACAGGTCATGGCAGTAAGAAGACTCTCAGAAATGTAATTAGTTCTGGCTACACCCACTGGCCAAAACTCCTAACCCATACTCCATGTTGCAGGCTATGCTAGAGCATCCTGGTTCAGCTCTGCGTCATCCCTCTTGGTCACACATGGTTTTCTACCTCCCTTTTCACCTATCTGTGACAGCTTTAAGAACCAGGCTCACATATCTCATTTTTGTTCCTTGCCTTATGTGTTTTCCAGTCAGAGGGGAAGTAGTGCCGGTAACCCAAGCCCAAGGAGACAGCTTTTCCTTCCTTTATTGTGAGAGAAAATATCATTTCGTCCTGAAAATAAAGGCAAATTCATTTCTTATTAGAAATTTGGCAGCTCCCCAACAGCTCCCACAAAGGAATCTTTTTGGAATGCTCTCTCCCAAGTCAGGACTTCAAGCTTTAAACTACCACTATCCAATTCCTGGCTCAGAAATAATAGATTTGCCTGGAGCACACTGAACTTGAGATTCACCTGCTAGTCTGAGCACCAACGTTAAAAGGCCAAAGATTCCAAAAATTATAAAGTGTGAAAACAATGAAAAGATCCTATTTTCAGGACACACTTATCACATTCCAGCAATTTCAGGTTCCGAGAGGCATACAACTCTCTCTTGAGGTCATCCAACAGAGATTCGTACAATGCCTAGCACATTGTAGGCATTCAATACATGCTAAATGAATGACTGAAATAGATGCTCATCTGTACGCTTGATTCTAGAAATTCCTCATCTGATTCACCTGTGAATCAACTCTAATATGAATATTACCCTTTTCATATCATGCAGATAAGAAAGCGGGGATTACCAGTAGCAGAATAATGCCCAGTGCTGCAAACAGAGTAAAAAACAGAGCTGATAACGGGATCAGGTCTTTCTGGAGCCAATTTTGTTACTTTTTGCATGACGCCCTACTGCCTGGTAAGCTGGAGTGAGTGCTGTGCAGCGCACCAGTCTTTGCTTGAAAGCAGCCAGCAAAGAAAGCCCTGCCACAGTCAGCGCCTCTGGATGAGTCCCTGGGTCCTCTGCTGCAGTCACACAGGAAATGAAAAGAAAGGCCCCAGATATTCTGTGGCTGGCAAAAAAGAGAAGTAGACACACAGCCATGAGAACATAACTGTCGTAGATCTGCATCTGCTTCTCCAGACAGATAAGTAATGGCTGTGTTAATCACAGTAGTCAGCTTTGCTCTCCCGCTTACTGTGTACCAGCCATGATGATTCCGGTCTTCTATCTCATCTAGTCCTCCTAGCGATCCTCTGTCAAATTATACTCTCATCTCTATTTTTCAATCATAAATGAGTTACTCATGATCACACTTATCAAGGTGTCCAAGGAAAATCATCAATTCAGATCTGTCTGGATACAGAGGAGAGGGTTTTAATCTTGATTCTGGAAACCTTCACACAGAGACAAAAAATTCACAAAGAAACATACGTGTGGGGAGCTGCCCTTTATGTCCATGCTGTGGGTGTCCTCCCAGCAGAATTCTGAGAATTTTGAATGATGCCAGAGGACACTCACTCATTCAAATTCCCTATCTCACTCCCAAGAGAGTGCCCAGCAGAGAGATCCCCAATGGGAGCTACCAGACTTAACGAGTGGTTCCCAGTTCCTCCAAGCCAATCCTCATCTTCACAGCTTCCTCTATAGCCATTTCCTTGTTAATGTCTGCATTTCTTCCTACTTCCATCTATTCTGCTGGGTTTCCAGTGATAGAAGGACAGAAGCAAATTAATGTTTACAGAACATCCATGTTACCTGAAGCTTTGCATATCACCTCATTTAAGGGCCTTTGGGAAATGCTTAAAACTGTCCTCATTTTGTAAAAGGAACTAAAAACCTAGGAAGCAATGCATAGGGATCACATATCTAGTAAATATCAGAGAAGGAAGAGAACCCAGATAAATGTGGCTGTGGGGCAAGCCTGTTTCCCTTACCCTGTGAAAGGTGGTGAGGTTTTTTCAAAAATAAAAATGACTACAAACCAAGTACTGACTGCCTTTCAACTCTGTTTAAAACTTCTGTTTTGAGTCCCATCTTTGCAAACTCTCTAGGGTGTTTCCTGTTACTTCCCAAATGGTGATCACGGGGATCGGATTCCTGGTCTCTTAATAAACATCAAGCAGCAGGAATGCTGCAGAGCCTGACTTAAACCCAGGAGGAACTGGTTCCAGCACTCAAGCTTTTCCGTCCCGCGATCTGCTCCTTCTAGAGTGTCCCATGTGCTGTAGGCAGCACGACAGCCTGCAGAACAAACAGACCCAGTCAAAGTAGTGTTTACCTACACTCTCCCAGGATGTTAGAGAACCTTTCTCTGGAGAAAAGAAACTCCTATACCGTATAATATATGTTTGTGTTCATACCTGCTTTTGCACTGAAGACAACCAAATGACATCCAACTCTGAATGAATGCTGCATGAAAACAAGTGTCCTCTCATGGGGAAAAGACATAATGATTATTTAGTGGGGAAGATTGTTTTAGCTTCATTTTACTACCTTCATATGAATTCTTGGTGTTAGCGAGTCAGGAGGTGCTATAGAATCTTGTTTCTAAATAATATGTTGCTTCATGTTTGCTATGTATTTATCTCCTTGACAGTCTCATTGATATTAAACTATGAAGTTCTATTTTAACCATGATAACAACTCTCTTTCATGACCACTCTGAAGAAATTACCTAGGACCACACTAGGGAAGATGTAAGGGAGAGATGTCCCCCAAAATACATAGAGTCATAAAAAGTTAAACTCTGGAACTTGTCAGATGAAGGAGATGTTTTACTGATAGATTCATCTGCAGAAGAGCTTTAAGCAGAAGAACTAAGCTAATATCACAATAGAAGGAGAAAACGCAAATGTAATGGCAGAGCATAACACTGGCACACAAAGCATTATGATGGGGAAATAGAGAGCTGCGGTTATTTAGGTGATGAAGAGCATCCTAGGAGATAAGCAGAGAAAAGCAGATGGGTTAGGGAGCACTGGGCAGACACATCACAACAGCTGGGGAACACGGAGGCTCCTTCGGGAACCACAGACAGAGGCAGAATCCAGTGCAGAAAGATGACTCGAGGGCCTCATACAGTTTGTGTTTCATGAGGGCCTGCAGAGCTCTGGGAAAGCACAGCACGCGCCTTTGGGGGCAAAAACCATCTGGCACAGCGTGAGAGCTCTTGGAAGACAGAGATGAGGGGAAAAAAAAAAACCACCAAGGAAGGGGAAGGAAGGAAGAGGAGAAGGGGTTTGATCAACCACGCACAGCCAAACACAAAGGAGAGGAAGTCGTGCAGAAGGAGGACTCAGTCTCTGGTAGATAAGGGCTGGCAGCTTTAATCAATAGTATCTCTGAGCTGAGCGGGTCTCTCTTTAACTTACAGGCCCTGAATTAATAATTACTAGAATAACACAATGCCTTCTCTAACTCAATGAGTCAATCAATGATTGCTGGTAAGACACTATTGGTTTAATGTTTTTAATTATGCTCAGCTTATTGACAAAAACTGCTTAGTGGTTATGAGCATTGACCCAGGAGTTAAATGACCAGGATGTGGGGCTCCCTCTCCACCATTTGCGTGCTGTCTGCTCTTGGGAAAGTAACTCCTCTGAGTCCAGGTTTTGAAAGAAAGAATAAATATCTATATCAGAGAGCTGTGTCAAGAATTAAAGGGTAAGATGTAATAAAGGCAAAGCACTTAGCAAAGTACCTGACATATTTAAACCTTGACAGTGGAAGTTTTCATGTTAAAAGACCATCTTTGAAAGTGTCATTGAAGGTATTTTGTGGGAATGATGGTGATGGTGGTTTTATTCTTTCCTTCAGTCTACTACTCAAATAAAACTATACTGTATGGCAGGTAAAAATAATGACAAAATTACACATAGTCCTTTTGAGTCTGGAAATAGTATTTAAGGCTAATTCTTACATCAACCTACTGCACTGGCTTTTGTGTGGGTTTAATTCTCTGTAGGATGTCACTCTACAGGATATCCTGAAGACCAACTCTCTCTCTCTCTCTCTCCCTCTCTCTCACTCTCTCCCACAAAAGTTGAAAATATTTAAATAAGACCATGTTCAAAGAGGCGTATTTGTCTAATACAGCCGTGGAAGGCTCACTTACTTATCATTCTGTACCACAAAATGTTTCAAAAAACCGTATGTATCAGCCATCTCTTCTGTTCTCTTCATTTTTGCACTACTGGAGAGTAAACCCTGGGTCTTCATACTGAGCTATATCCCAGGCCTTTATATTTTTTTTTATTTTTTGAGACAAGCTCTTACTAAGTTCCAACTGCCCAGGCTGGGTTTGAACCTGCAGTCCTCCTGCTTCAGCCTCATGGAGTGCTGAGATTATAGGTGTGCTCTTTCATGCTAAATAGTGTTTAATTTACCTGGTATTTATAGGTCCACATACATTATTCCCTTTAAAAACATTTAGAGAGAAGCTGGGTCCATTTGAGCTATGTCACAACAGGTTATAAAAGAGCTAAATGAAGCAGTAGTAGACCTTGAGCACCAGGTGAGAAGGGTACAATTCCACTGCAATGATTCAGCCACAAACTTGGTTTCGAGTTACTTGATGGTCAAGGCAAAAATATTATATGATCTACTGTATGAGTCTCATTTTCAGAAATGAAAGAGATTTTAATGTGAGGGATTTTTTTGTAAAAGTAATTTCATACATGGGAGTTAGGAACAATAGATAACAGAGTGGCTGCCCGAGGCTTTATTAGTGAATTTGAGTACACTGCTGACCCCTCTGCTGCTGACTTTGGGCATGTGGGAAAACATTTGATAAATTGAAAGAATGGGCCATGAAAATCTATTTCTATGATGTTTCTGGTATCAAGTGAGTTGTTGCGTGACCTTACAAAATTTAATATACAACTCTGTGACTAAAGTGAGGATTCATCCAAAAGCGGAAAATGCATGGAAAGGTAAATCGAACTGAGAAAGGAAAGTAACATCATCAAAAACAACAAAAGTCAGCATTCCTCGAGAGGAGGATGGGCATCTCAGGATCGCAGGTGGGTGATTGTTCTCTCAATCAGAAGCTGTCCAGGTCTCTCCACAATGTTGAGTCCTTGGGGGAAAATTACAAAGAAACCGGTTAAAATTCAAAAAATGCAACTTACGCATCTCTCAGCAGAGACAATTTGGCAACTAAAACAAATGGGCCAGGTCTACATCATCAACGAGGGCCTTTAGACAACATTGTGTTGAAATAAATCAAAGCTAATTACAGATAGATAAATACCATGCAAGAGCATTTGTATAAAATATTTAAAAATTCAGCACACTGTTTGTGGATTAAAGCTTTCATACTTGACTAGTGAATTATACATAAACTCATCTTAATAGCTATCTTTTGGGAAGGAGGGAGTAATATGGAATGGGACTTGAACACTAGTTTTCAACTTTAAAATAATGTCATTTTATTAAGCAAAACTAGTGAGGTAAACATGAAATGTTAATACCTCTTAATTATAAATGGCAGGTACACAGATGGTTGTTAAATTATTCTCTCTTACCTTCTGTATCTTTTAATCTTTGCATTGTCAAAGAATCAAAACTTACCTGCTTGATAAATTCAGCAGGAGAGCCAACGGCACCTGCTCTGGATCCTTCGTTACAATGCAAACCCAAGGTTGGGGCTGTTCCTCCACCCACTGGAGACCAGCCAGTCTGGGTCACCCTAAGGTCCAGAGCTGTCCCCAGAGGGTCTCCTCCATGCCTCAGGAGGGAGACGCATGGTGCAGAAGTGGAAGCCTCTTGGGCCTGCGTCTGGACCTCCATGGAGAAGCTTTGAACTATTTCTGGGCAATTTTGCAGTAGCTTAGAGTCCCTGTTATGACTGGATGACAGGCCCTGACATTTTCTGAAAGCTTTCTTTTGTAAAAAGCTAAAGGATAATGGATAAAGATTGTTCTCACCTATGAGTCAGGCACTTGACAAACATTCAGTAAATTCACTGAAGTAGAAAAATTTAGCAATAGCCCATGTTTCCCTGATTCTAAACTAAGCAATCATGCCAAGAAAAATATGCATGTTCACAAACTAAATTTCTTAAAGACAAATGGTTCGAGGACAGGGATTCTCATTTTAAACATGTGGGATGGATGCATCTGAGGGCATTCTCTACTCTTTAGAAAATTCTACTGCCTCCACTGTCAAACTTGTTAACCTTACTTCTCCTCATTCTGCAGAAGCTACTCCCTCCATGACCCAGACTCTGGGTTTGACTCGAGCCCTCAGAACACATCGTACCCACATTCTTCTCAGTATCTGACACACAGCCATCATTTGCACTTTTCGATGATTATGTGAAGGGAAAGAAAAGATTTTGGTTGAATATTAATAGATTTTCCCAAAGTTAAGAGTCACAGCATGCATGTGTTAATTTTACGGCATTATCTTTCAAACTTGCATAGAGTTAAAGGAAATCAAAATCTGTCAAGTAGCCACAGAAATCCTGGCCTGCTAACACTTTTTATCTGAACGGACAACTCTTAGTTTGACCTCTAGTCTAGGGCCAGAACTGAGCCAATACCAGTTATCATTTCTTTAGGGCTTCATATGTGCCATGGAGTATAAGAAGCACTTCTTGTAAGTAATTTATTTTTCACAGTAGTCCAATTGTAGCAGAAACCACCATTATATCTCTATGTCTATGAGAAAACTGTGATTCTGAGAGTTTAGAAACTTGCATAAGGTCACAGATTTAACAAACACTGGGATGAGAGATTTATTCAAGACTGGCAGGACTCCAAAGTCTTCAGGAGAATCTGGCCTTGACTTTACCTAAAGTTGCTGTGTTTCTTATCATGCATACCTATATCTACGTCTGCATCTATATTTGTATCCACTTATATTACATATTTTCTTCCGAAATTGCCCTCAAATAGACTCAAAAGGTCATAAAGGAAAGATGCACGTCATTGAATCAAGTAGTTTCAAATATTCTCATTTAAAATCAAAGAAACCAAGGTTCTACAAGATGTCGTCATGGCCTAGTGATATAATTACAAGCTAAGTATAGCTGAGTTTGAAACCTACATTTGAGGATCCCAAAATATTTTCTAAGGATCCCCTAAGGAATAAGACAATGAGGCTTCATCAGTTGAGACAAATTCCGTGTAGGGAATGAATGGTTTTGACTCTTACTTTAACTCAGGCTGGAAACTGATCTTGGAGAGTCGCTGGTCACGGTCAGCAGCCAATGGTGCTGGCGTTCACAGCGGGGTGAACCGAGCAAGACTGCGCCTGCGCAGTGGTTTGTTCCTGCGGCAGAAGGCACAGCTGTGAGTGGCTCTGCGGAAATGCGAACACACGGACTGGCCTAGTTGTTTATGGTCCAGAAAGTACACGTGAATACATTGGTGCACAGTTGAGGGACTAAGAGTGTGCATTTAAATAAGGAAATTCTAAAAGAAACTTTGTGATTGCCTGAAAGAAAATCTATGAAGAAAAATCAAAATTGCCTGTCAGATAGAGATGTGGCCTAAACCTATCTCCCTGAGGTTTTGTTTCTGTAGAATACATCAACTCGGCATTTGCTGAGATCTGAGTCTAGATTAGATGCAAGAAGTGCTTATTTCACCCACCTTGAGCTTTAGAGAGCTTTTCATCTTCTTTCTGAGATGTTTAATTTTAAAACAATAAGAAAAACTTCTGGAGATCCCTCATGAACTTCTAATATGATCAAACATAGCTCTACTGCTAATGTATACGCAGGGTTTTGTGGCCCACAAAACACTTTCATTTCTTTAATTTTATTGGACTCACAAACCAAATCTATAAAATAGGTGAAGTTGCAGAAATTGAGGCCCAACAACATTAAACAGTGGGGCCCACGGGAATCATTCACTAAGAAAGAAAAGCAAAACCGTGTGCCTCAGGCAAGTACCCTTCAAAACAGGTTCCCCATGTTGTCTTCATTTACTTACCCCGCTCCCAGTAAATATCCTCTCCTAATTATTTCTAATTAGTTTCTTTACAAGAGTTTTATGTGTCCTTTGGTACCATGCACCTTTCTGGCCCTCATGGTAAAGAAGCCTCTCTGATCTCCTTGCTTTCTCAGTGTGGCCTGAAGACAAGCCTTTGACCTGTACAAAAACTCCAGAAGGCTCCCCAGGGATTCTGCCGGGTCCTGGGAGACAGAGTGGCACTTTTCAGACTTCAGTAATGCACAGATGCCATCTGGAAGGAAAACACTCGCAAGGACCCCCAGGGTTGCCTAGATAATTTCATTATAATGTCACTTAAATATGCATACATATGAACTCATTATGATCACCTTATGCTTATAGCTCTTGTATGGGTATAAAACCTAAAAAACACTCACAGAGTAATCACTAAACAAAACACAAAGCTGTTGTCATCTAAATGCTGGATGTCGACTCACATGCTGGTTAATACCATTTTATTGAAACTAAAGTGCTGTTTGAAATGATGGTTTTGACAAAGGGCGCGCGCGTGTGTGTGTGTGTGTGTGTGTGTGTGTGTGTGTGTATGTGTTCATTCTGCTTTTCCCACTTAACAATTCAATTCTTCCAACATTTTCCTTTTTTAAACATGTCACCACAAGTTCAGTTTTTCTAACATTTGCCTCTATTCAGCTTATTATTGTGAGTAGTGATGTCATTTGCTTTTTTGTTTAAATAAATGCACCGTTTTCACATTAACTTTGACTTTGGTTCTTTTTCTACAGTTAAAATAGCATGAGTTGATGATAACACAGTGCAAAGTACAAAACCATGCAGAAGAAAAGCACTTGGGTCTGTTTAGCTGTGAAGTCATCCTTCAAATCACTTAAAATGGACTGAAACTCATTTTTAAAGATTGACTTCAAGCATCACAAAAAAATTTAAAACATAATAATATGTAGGGAAAACTCTTGAATAACAGCTGAACAGAAAAATCCCAGGCAAAGTGAATATTGAGGTATACATATTTCTACAACCCACAATAATTTGGTAAAATGAGACAGAGACCACAGAATGCACTTACCTACAAATTTTCATATGTCATGTCCGGAGGAGGACTGGGATGTGGCTGTTTCTGTCACCATTTGCCTGTCTATTTTTGAGACATAGAAGAACACAGCTAACATTCCAAGAAGAGCGGGTGCCAGGACTACCATGAGAGCCAGCTTTTGTGGCCTGAGCAGTGTGGTGCAGAGGAAAGGACTACAGAATTCGGGGTAGCTGTGTAACAAGGGCAGAGATGGACCCGACAGAAGTTTGCCTGGGAACTTTTAGCCCACACGCGAGATTACCCAGGGGACGTTTGTAAGAACGCTTTACAAAAGAGCAGATGTGCTTGTCCTCCTGAGGGTGCCTGGCCCTCCGACACCGCCACAGTGCACAGTGTGGCCAGGGAAGAGGCTTCAGAGTGGGGAGAGCTGAGCCTTTGTGCTGCAGCTTTGGGGAAAATGATGTCAAAACAGTAAAACCTGCAGAAGCAGATGCAATATGAGAGGGACTCCCGGAAACAGGAGCTGTGACACTGGCTTCCTTCCTAGCGTGTCTCTCTGCACAAGAGCTAAGCATGAAGGGGCCTAACCTAAGCCACACTCTGATTTGCCCGACTCCAAAACAGAAATCCAGAAGAACAGGAGCTCAGCTTCCAGAATGGAACGGGAAGCACATCTGGAAATCTACCTTTGAAAAGTCAAAGACAGCACTGCCCAAAAACTACCAAAAGTTATTTTTTTGGAACATGGGCTTATAACAATAAGTATTGATTTTCTTTAAATGCTTTCATTGCTGTACCAACAGAGCACAACTTGAGGTTTTAGAGTGCCAGCATCCCATCACTCTCTCCTCTCTGGGAAGTAGTTTTGAAATCCCACATCTGGTCACAAGAGAGACCTTGAAGGCAGCAACTGCCTGGGAGTGCAGGAAGGCAGGGTTGAGGTGGACCTCCCCGGGGGAGCTCCCCAGAGAGCCGCTCCATGTGAGGGACTCAGAGTTCACAGATAGCTTCCATGCCCCGAGCTTCTCTGCACTGCCCCAAACAGGTAGGGACCACCACAAGAGCCAGGGATGGGACAGAGGTTAGAAGGGCAAAATAAACTCAGGAAACTATTACCCTTTTCAACATGGCATGCGTCAACAGAGCTATTGGGTAACCTGGGTAAAACCCCAGAGGCAGAATGCTCGCATCAGGTGGGAAATGGTCACCAAGCAAAAAGCTTCTCGATTTCCTTCAAGAGATAAAGAGAGAGGAGTGCACAGGGCACGGGGGTGGTGTAAAAAAAGAATTAAGTTGTGTTATGTACACACGCCAACTCTCCATGATGAGTGTAATCATTACATACCACAAACATGTATTAATAAAAATGAGATTAAAACAAAAAAATTTAAATGAAACTTCTGGCTTCACTTGCTCTTAATAAATTTAATATCACTAATCTTTGGTGGTCACCCTGCTAGGCAGCACATCCCTACTTTCCAGCTTACTGTGCTGTAGGTTGTGCCTCTGAGGTGTGGGGTTATGATAACTGTCACCCGGGTTGCTTGCCAAGGGCCAGAGGAAAACTTTGAGAATCTGACCTTTCCCTTGGGCCCCCAGCTATCCAACAGGTGACTAAAGTAGGACGAAAGGCTTTGAGACGCTGTCTATATATTATGTCTGATGTTTCTGGTGTCTTAGCCCCTGAGTCAAATTCTTCCTACTTCTGCACATAGATATGTTGATCGTTTAAGAAAGGCTTTGTCCAGGACTACAGCACAAGGTTAACTTGACCCATTGGCCACCGGAGCCAGTATATGCCACTTCTGCCCCACCATTGTGCTTTTCCAGTACCTCAAGAGGAAACATCACCTTGATCCTAAGGCCAGGACATCTGTCCAAGGTAATGATGCCAGTTGTAAGAGTAACTCAGCAGCTCCAACGCAAAGTTCACAAACAGATGCCCACCAAGTACAAAACCAGCATGTTCCATCAAGATGGTGGCATCAGAAACAAAAACAACAGCTTCTAGAAGAAGTTGATCATCACCACTTGGTGATCTAAGTTCACCATGGAAAGTAACACACTGCTAGCCAAAGGGAATTACTAGTCTCTAGTCCATGGCATAAAATAAAAACCTGCTGCTTTCTTTGTTTTGTGACCAGCAGCTTGGTCACTCTCTGGACCAATTACTGGTACCCTTCAGCCAAAGCTTCAACATAGCTAAACTGTTACCCACTCTTCAACTAAGTATTTGCCTGTGCAGAAGTAAAACAATTGGCACTGTATCATTCCTATCCTCACTGGCTCAAAAGACCAGGTTTCTAGTGTCACTATCCTCAGAGTACTTTGCAAATCAACCATCATCAGTGAAAAGCAAAATTGTCACAGTGACATCACCGTTTGGTGCTGAGAAGATGACCAAAAATCTTAACATGTAGTAACTTAAATCAACACACATTTATTGCCTTATAGTTGTTCTGAGTTTTAAAAATCAGTCCTTGATGTCAGTGGGATGACACCAGGGTAATATAGTCAGGCTGCGTTTCTCTAGGAGCTCCGGAGGAGAGGCTGCTTTGTTTTTTTTTCCTTCCTCTACAGGCTACCACACTGCTTGGCATGCAGTCCTTCTCTGTCTTAAATACAGCAAACTCTAGTCCCCCTGGTCATTCTTACACGAGGCCATCTCTGTGTCTTCCTCTTCCACTTTTAAGGACTTTTGTTACTGAGCGTACCCTTGTTACCCAGAATAAACTCCTTCCAGTGTCAGCCAGTTAGCAGTCTTTATTCCATCTGCTTTCTTAGTTTCCCTTTGCCAAGAAGCATAGCTTACTCACAGGTTCCAGAAATAAGGATAAGTATAGCTTTCACAGGGCTATTGTTCTGAGTGTCACACTGTACAGCCCAGAAATTCCACTCTTAGGTATATCCAAGACAGTAAGAACAATTTGTTTATTAAATTGTGGCCATGAAAATTCAAAGAATTGGAAAAGAGGACAATTTATTAAAAAGCTTTTTCACAGCAAAAGAAATCATCAACAGAGTGAAGAAACAACCCACTGATTGGAAAGTAATTTTTGCCAGCTGTCCCTCAGACAAGGGACTACTATCTAGAATATATAAAGACCTGAAAGCAATCACTCCCCCAGCTTTAAAGACCCAGTCCAAATACAGGCATCTGAAATGAATAAATATTTCTCAGATGAAGAAATATAAGTGGCAAATCAATATATGAAAAATGTTCAACACAAATGATCAGTCACAAAGTGCAAATTAAAACAATTCTGACTCCATCTTAGTCCAGAAAGAATGACTATTATCAACAAATCAACTGATAACAAATGCCAGCAGGACTGTGGGGAAAAGGAACCCTTCTCCACTGTTGGTGGGAGTGTAGACTGGTGCAACCACTGTGGAAATCAGTGTGGAGATTCCTCAAATGCTAGCACTAGAGATTCCATTTGACTTAGCTATTCCCCTTCTGAGTATCTTCTCAAAAGGATTAAAAACATCATACCACAACAATGTATGCATGTCTATGTTTATAGCAGCACAGTTTGCAATAGATAAATCTTGGGAATAACCCAAAGGTTCATCAATCAATAAATGGATAAAGAAGATTTTTTTTTAATACAATGAAGTACTACTTATCCAAAAAGAAGGATAAACTTGCGAATTTATAGATAAATAGCTGGACCATGAAACCATACCCTTAAGGGAAATAAACTGAGCATACATGTGTAAATATCATATTGCCTCTCTGGTGTTAGAAATTGAAAGTGCAAATTAGGACTGGAATATATACTGGCTATTATGAAATAGGAAGACAATTTTCAATTGGGAAGGACAACTACAAAAGGGACAGGAGAAAAGAAGGAAAGGGAAAGAAATATATAGAAAAGAGGGATAAATGGAACAAAGTTTTAGTAAAGGAGGAGAGAAAGAGAGATTGAAGGGAGGATAAGGGAATGGGGGAAAAACAGAAATTAAGATGTCATATACGGATACAAAGTCCCTATAATAAAGTGATCATTGTGTATATTTAAAATGTACCAGTAAACAATTAAAATAAAAGGAAAATAAAAATTTATTTATAATATCTTAAAAGTAGAAATTCATGAACATACACCAAATAATGAATAAATAAAGTGTGGTATACTCAGAGGTGTCTGGCCATAAGAAGGAACAAAGCTTTGACACTTGCTACAGGGGTAATGAACTTTGAAAGAATCATGCACATAAAAAAAGCTGGACACCAAAGGCTGCGCACTGGATACTTACTCCATTTTTCTGAACTCTCTAAAGTAGGGATGTCCGTAGGGACAGATAAAGACTATTGGTTGCCAAGGGCATCGAGAAGGGAGGAATTAGAGATGACTGTTGGTGGATATGGAGCTTCTTTTGGAGATGATGAAAGTCTTCCAGAATGAATGATGAGTTACCTGCAACTTGTGAACATATTAAAAATACATTGAATTATATGCTTGGTGGTGTGGATTTTGTTCTGTCTGATTTATACCTCAATAAAAATACAACAAAAAATAAGATTAAAAGATTCCAATGACAGATATGCAACCAAAGGGAAAACAGCTAAACGAACAGCAGGGTATCCTGCATGTGTGGTTGGGGACAGGCATTTCACACGCTGCTTCCTCCTGGGGAGCCTCGTCTAGAAGCCTACAGTGGAAATGGGAGCATAGGAATCTTCCTCCTCGCTGTGGCCTCATCTCTGTGTCTCTCTCTTCCCCAAACTCTGGGCACTGGTTTCTTCATTTGACAGAAAGAGAGTGCAGGTTGTTCACCCATGAGCATGTGACTAACAGATTAAGCACGCAGTTTGAATTCAAACCTCCCTGGCTCCAAAGGCTATGCTGATTCAATGTAATAAGCGGCTTCCAAGCAATGTGTGGTTGTCACCAGGAACTGATATCAAAGCAACAGCAGCAACGATCAATAGTTTTGCACCAAAAGAGCACTGCTTCCAGTGACATGTCATGGTGCTCTGGCCAGAGCACACACTGGTGTTAATGAAACTGGAAACATGCAACTCCATCCTGAAGTTCGTTTGAAGTCCTTTATTTGATTTGTCTATCTGCAATGTTATTCTCACAGAACAGAGATTGTGAGGGTTCTCAGAGTCCAAGTCTATGATGCTGTTGATAACTATTTTGCCATTTATTTCCTCTTTATTATTCATTGATATTTATGAGTATCTAGAAGGTTTGCATCCCAGCCTACAAGAGAGACTTATGAAGTGACTTTTGGGGAAGGCGCTGGCTCTGTGTGCATGCATGTGACATTTTCATCTGAGGTTATTTTCTGAATATATTTGATTCTCATTTCACTAACCCATGGGTACAATGTTATATCAGTGTGTGACCCGGGTTCTCAAAAGCAAGCTTTGAGATATTAATGTCCATTTATGATATGGGAAGATCGCCTACGTGGATTGATTTTCTGTCATTAGGCAACATAAATGACAGTCAACAAATGAACCAAGAACAGTGTTCAGAGAACGATCAGTGAGGCTGACATCTTTCCTACAAGCAGTAAAAGTTGATCATCCATCCTAAGTAAACAGATGTTACCGATACCTTTGGCTTTACTCCAAAGCTGCTGGGATATGTACATTCCATCATGACTTCTTCACAAGTGAATAAAGCATTAATAGTGCCCTCATTTACATGCTCAGGGTTCTCAAAAGTACTAGCCAAGGGCATTGGTCATTTTGGTCCAAAAGACAAAGTTTAGATCTTAAAGGCACTTCTGAGGTGATCTGTTTAAAAGCGTTGAAGGTCTTAGCAAAGTGCCCTCACTAAATTGTTGCAGTCCAAAGAAGTCTAAAACCATGCCTCAGGTCCCTATTAAGTAATGGCAGAAGCTGTGTAGAATTTAAGTCTAGAGATTTATTCTCTGAATATCATGGAGCACTAGATGTGTGTTAGAAGCTGGGAATTTTGTCTGGTTTTTAGGGTTTCAGGATGAAGTGGAGAGAGACAGCAGAAGAACTGACATCCATGCTATGAGACTACACAGGCTCCACATTGAACAACCTGTGCTCAAATATCACCACTTACTAGCATGGTACCTGAGTTTGGTGACATGATAAATAGGCAGGAACATTACTCCTCCTTCCATTTTAAAACTGTTGTATGAATTAAGCAATATGAAATTCTCAGACCAGTGTCCAGCGTTCTACAAGCAAAGCATTTTAGCTATCCTCAACACAAATCTCGTCATCATTAACTCCACCATCATTGGTTAAGCAAGATTCTAAAACAACATTTAGATGAAAGGATCATAATCTAGACTCGGCAGCTGAGATACAGTTGCATAGAAAGGCAAATGGAAGGGGAGTAGGCTGAATGATGCTCTTCAAAGGTATCATCTTCTACTCCTGAGACTTGTACGTGTTACCTTTTTTTTTAAAAAAAAAAAAAAAGGTCTGACAAAGGATAATGCAGAAAACCAAACTGGGAAGAGACAATAGATTCTGCCCTAGAGCTCTAGAATCAGTACTGTCTGCTGGC
>RJWM01022783.1:0-33082 GCA_004363535.1 Dasyprocta punctata
TAAAGGAAAGACAGCCTATTCAACAAGTGGTGCTGGAAAAGCTGGTTATCTGTTTGCAGAAGATTAAAACTGGACCCTTATCTCTCACCATTTACTAAATTAAAATCAAAATGGATCAAAGATAGAAACATTAAACCTACTGGAAGGTAAAATAGGTAAGACAAAGATACAGGTGTAGAAAAAGATTTTCTAAACAGAACCTCGACTACATAAGAAACAACGGCAAGCATCAACAAGTGGGATTAATATCAGGCTAAAATGCCTCTATATAGCAAAAGAGTCAATCAATACAATGAAGAGACAACCTACAGAACAGAGAAAAGAACTTTCCAGCTACTCCTCAGACAGAAGACTAGTATCTACAATATACAAAGAATTAAAACAAAGAAATTAAACCACCAGGGGCCAGGGATTTAGCTCAGAGGCTCAAGTGTTTCCCTGGCAAGCACAAAGTCATGAGTTTGATCCCCAGTACAAAAAAAAATAAATAAATAAAAATTAAAAAAAAAAAATAAAACCACCTAAAATTAAAGACCCAGTCAAGAAATAGGCAAGATAAATGAACAGACACTTCAGAGAGGAAGAAATACAAATGGTCAACAACTATGTGAAAAAATGCTGAACATCTCTGGCCACTAGAGAAATGCAAATTAAAACAATGCTAAGATTCCATCTGATTCCAGAAAGAATGGTGATCATTAAGAAATCAAATAACAAATGCTAACAAGGCTGTGGTGAAAAAGGAACCCTTTTCTCTTCATTTTTGGTAGGAATGTAAACTAGTACAACCATTAAGGAAATCAGTATGGAGATTTCGAAAAGAACTGAAATTATAAATTCCATATGACCTGGTGATTCCTATCCTAAGTATCTTCCCCAAAGAGCTTAAATCATCATACTACAGCAATTCATGCATACCAATGTTTATTGCAGCGCAATTTTTAAGAGGTAAATCCTGTAAACACCCCTGTATATCCATCAACAGATGACTGGATAAAGGAAATGTTACGTATCTATAGTGGAATACCACTCTACCTATAAAGAATGACAGATTTAAGACATTGTAGGAAAATGGATGCTCTTGGAAAATACAATGTTGAGTGAAGGAAACCAGACACAGAAGTTTAAATACCATTCAAGTGAGGCAAAGTACAAACAAAGAGAATAATAAAGGATGGATAGAAGGCAAGAATATGGATCTCTTGCAATGGGAAAGTGACCAAAGGATATGAGGGTGAGGGGTGAGGTGGAAAGGAAGGAGAAATAAGTAGAATAAAGATATGCTATGTACAGGAGCCTAGCAACCTCAGTTAGTGAAAACATATATGCCGCCATATGAGCTAAGATTAATAATATCAAGTAGAATGAAAAATTGGATAGGGGAATTGGAGGAGGGAGGGAGAAAAGGGGGAAGGGTATTTTAAAAAAAAGAAAGCAGCTGTGGAATGTACAGGTAACCACTCCCCAAAACGCTTATAAACTAGGATGAACTACAAACATGTACTAGTAAAAAAAAAAAAGTTGTATTCTGATATCAGTAATGGAAAAGGGAGAGGGAGTCATACAAGAGCAGAGTTTTCTGTACTATTGAAATTATATTGGTACACATTTAATTCAATTGTTATAACTTCAGGAAGTTAAATGTAATCCCCATGATGGCCACAAAGAAAACAGCTATAGAACATACACAGATAAAGTAAGAAGGGAGTCAAAACTCTCCACTAGAAAAAAATCAACCAAACATAAAAGAAAACAGTAATGCACAAAGTAAGGGATCCAATTGTCATCAGGCATATAGAAAGCTGATAGACAGATGTCAGAAGTAAAAACCTCCTTATGAGTAGTTACTTTAAATGTGAATACATTATATTCTCCAATCAGAAGACGAGACTTACCAGAATGGATTTTTTAAAAAATATATAAACTACCTATGAGAGTCCTAATACAGATCTACCAATAAAAATAGGTTGAAAGTGAAGTTTGGACACGAACCAAACTAAATCTCTCTCCTCCTTTAAAAAGTGTGAACTATGGGAAAAGGTAGTATATGCAAATAATCACTGAAAGAGATCTGAGTTAGATATACTGTTGGCTTTCCATATGTATGGATTGTGCATCCACAGATCACCAGCTACAGATTTATGTACTATTTAGTTAGGCCTACAATACTTATGTCTGTACTGAATTTGTACAGACTTTGTTCTCATCATTATTCGATAAGCAATACTATGTAACAACTATTTACAAAGAATCCACCTTGTATTAGGTATTATAAATAATCTGCAAATGATTTAAAGTATACAGAAGGATGCACATAGCAAACACCATGCTATGTTATATAAGGGACTGGACATCCATGAATTTTAGCATCTGCAAGGGGTGCTAGAAACAATCCCCCCATGAACACTGAAAGATGGATATACTAATATCAGACAAAATAGATCTCAAGCCCAAAATATTACAAAGAAAAAGAAGTACATTATAATAAAAGGTTCAATGCTAAAGGAAGTTATAATAATTATAAACATTTACACACTAACAGAACCTCCAAATACCTTCTGTACTCCTCCTATTCATGCCTTCCCTGAAACTGAGAATAAACAAATGGGATTATATCAAATGTAAAAACTTCTGCACAGTAAAGAAAACCACCAACAGAATGAAAAGCACCTACATAATAGGAAAAAAATCATTTGCCAGTTCCTTGGGCAGCAGACTAATATTTAGAATATATAAAGAATATATAAAGAACTCAAAAAACTTAGACCCCCCCCAATATAAAAACTCAACACCAAAAAGGGCAACTGAATTAAATGTACTTCTCAAATGAAGTACAGTCAATAACTACATGAAAAACATTCAAGATCTCTGGATATTAGAGAAACACAAGTTAAAATATTTCTCTATCTCCTTTCACTTGTAGGACTCCAATTACACAGAGCTTGCATATTGTCTTACAACTCATTTTTCATATTCTGAGCTTTGGTGAATATTTTCAGCGTGTTTCATTTTGTATACTTTCTGTTGTTCTATTATCAAGATTCCACATCCCCACCAGCTCCTTCCTGCCTCATAAACTGTCCTTTAAATTCTGGCCACCTGAACTGCTCTCCAGTCAGTAGACCAAGACCAGTGGGGTCACTTGGATCCTTTTCCTGCACCGTGGCCTGCAAACTGCTTCCAATGAGTATGTTCATGCAGTAATAACACTCACCTTACTTGTTTCTCAGGGACCACAGTGTTGGGATGCCTATTCTCTGATATTTGAGAAACAGTTTTTAAATACTTTTGTCTAATTTTTTAATTTTTTAAGGGAGAAATGTAAGACTGGTCCCCTTTCTCCTCCTGCATTAATGCGTGGAGATGTAATTCTGTAATAACTACTTGCAATATTCAGTTAAGTTACAAATACTTAAATTACGTGAGATTATTTTGCAATACTGTCTTTTCTCACTCTAATTTACATGAAGTGATTCTATTCAAGTTCCTATAGGTATCTTTGACTTTAGTGCTTTTGTCACTGTTGTAAACATTTTAGTTGTCTAAAATTTCTTTATGCCATCAAAGTTGTTTGAGATAAAGTACTGTTTAACTTTTTAGGTATGTTACTATCACTGAAAATTTTATTCAGCCACAAGCATACATTCACATGGTAGGAAAGAATGAGATGTCTCTTATCTTTTTTTTTAATTTGGCAATTTCCATATATAAAACACTTCCCGTGTGACTTTTAAAGTGACTTTTTAAGGCATGTTTATAACATATCCAACAACTGTAAATTAATGCATCACAACTCCAGAAATAATTACTATATACTAAACCTGTTCAATTTAACTTTTTTAAAACATCTATTCCATTGGGTGAACACTATAATCATCTAAAACTAGCATTTCAATGTCATTTTAGACTAGGGCTGTTAGATAACATAGGTGTATGTTTAAATTTGAATTACAGATAAATGATAATGATAAGTTTTAGTGTAATACTGTCTCAAATACTGCATGGAATATATACTTAAAAATGTTAATTAGAAATCCAAAGATGTTTTGTTCTGTTTTGTTTTGTTTATTTGAGAGAGCGTCTTGCTATGTAGTTTGAGCTGGCCTCAAGCTCATGGTGACCCTCCCGCCTCACCTCTGGAGCTTTGGGATTAGAGGGGTGCCTCTCCAGGCCCACAGAATCCTGTATTTTTAGCTAGTAAATCTGGCAGCCCCATTTTAGACCACCGTGTCTTCCTCAACCAAGCTTTTTACACTATTGCTTATTAGCAACATTTTGGGTAATGACACTGAGGGAGAATCTTGCTTTGCATGAAGCCATAAGCTTTCTTCCAGATTTCCACCATCACTTTTTTTTCCTGAGAATATAATACCATAATCACTCTTGAATATGTTTCCAAGTAATTTCTCTTAGTGAGAGGTAGAAATTAGTCCAGAACAAAATACAATCAGCCCAATGGGTTTCTCAACTACAGAGTCAACCAACTGAATATTTTTAAAAATTGCTTCTGAACCAATTGCATGACTTCTTTCCTGCCATTCCTGAACAATACGATATATAGTATTTACCTTCTATTAGGAATTATAAGAAATCTAGAAATTATTTAAAGTATATGGGATGTTGTTCATAGATGCTGTATAAATACTGCATCAACTTATGTAAGGGATTTGAGCACGCACAGATTTAGGTATCTGGGGGAGTCCTGGAGCCAATACCCTCCTATGCCCAGGATAAGCTGTGTTAAGAAGACAGGGTTCACAATTCTCTAAATACACAACGAGGACACACACTAAAATTAAAATAGTATGTGTTCATTAACATGGGTTTGGATTACATGAGAATGCTTGGTTTTCTTTTCATGTTTTCAGATTTGTTTCCCTGGATCTTTTGCTGTGCAGGGCAAGTGTCACCTTTTTCTCGGCCAGCCTGACTTCACAGATTGCAGGTACTGTGTTCCCTGAGCCACACATGCCAGGGAGGCAAACTGTAATATCTATGAGGAAGTGTTCTTTTCCCTTTAATCCTACTGGCTGTCTTAAAAAAATAAGTCTCAAAGACAGAATTTCTTCATAAAACTAAACATGTTTTCTTCATTTATTCTTAGGCATCATAACTTGCATGCTTTCATTTCTCTTCTATATTATTTAGAAAGAGTAATTCAGTTTGCCCAGTTGTTTAGAATCCTGGTTGGGTGTCAGATCTTTAATAACTTAACTTGTTCTGTCATTTTATTGAATTAAGAAAAAAATATCCACTTGCCACTTTGGATCCTGGTTTAGAATCTATGAAAAAGTGCTCAGTTTCTTTGTGGCTCTGAGTATCCTCAGATAATATCAAATTGTGCCCAGCTTGAATAATTTCCTGTGATTCAGAAAATCATTTTTGTTCTGTCCCTAAGGATATAAATTGGAAGTAAAGTGATAAAACTTGGAAGTAATGCAATAAAACCTCCTTAGGAAGCATGAGAATCTTGGATTAAGCAGTTGGTAAGTTTAAGATCTTGCCCAGATGTGTTGAAAAAATATCCTCTGTACACAGCCAAAAAAAAAAAAAAAAAAAGCCATTGCTTTCTTTAATTCAGTGGAACTTTTTCTTTTCTTCTGTTTTTTCTTTTTTGACAGAAAACCAGCTGCTCTTATTGGCAAATAGCAGCACCGGTTCTGAGGAAAATTAGAGCTCAGTGCCTTTGAAGCTGATGCAACGGAGAGGCCCAGCAACTTCACACCCTGGCTTGAAAAGAAGCTCTCCCCACACATTTCTATCCTTACAGCCCAGCTCTGCTTTCCTTTCCAGGGCCATCCTTCCTGAGGCTCGACAAATGCCCACAGGGCCAGTGGCCCAGCGCTGACACTGACCAGAGCCTCCCTGCCCGGCTTCTGAGCGCCTCTCCCCATCCAGTATTCATCTTCACAGGCAAGAAATTTTCCTGTGTGCTGAGCCAAGGAGTTTTAAAGAAAAAGTTTTTAAAAATGATGTAACAAATCACATTTCCTTAGGCTTTTTAAATTCGTTTTCTTGCGGACTTTCTTTTCCCATTTTTAAGGGCACATGCTCCTGCAGCCAGGATGTTTACAGCATTCTCTCTCATCTGTTATCTGCCAGACCCACCTGAGAAGATGCCTGAAAGTCTTTCCTTTATAACTTGATCTCTTTTAGGGTATTTTATACGGACTGGTGGTTTAGAGTCAGATAGAACACGGCCATCAGCGCCTTGCTAGGTCAGCAACGTTCTGAAGGAGGGAAACCAGGGCTGTGGTCTCTTGGGGCAGAGGTAGAACAAATCAGTTCCCTTCTCCACATCGCAATTTTCTCTCATGAAGCAGGAGTGGGGGATGGGGGTGGAGAGTACCAGCTGCTGGGAGTTACCTTCCAGGGGTAAATTTGACATCTTACAGAGTGTCTGTAACCATCACCGTGAGAAGGTTTGGGTTGGAACCCACAACATCACCCTTGGTACTACTGTTATCCACACACCACTCTGTGAGCTTCTAGGGGCACAAACTCAGGCACAGTGGCTAGCAGAGAGGGGTCGCTTGATGGTTAGATAAATTAACCTAGAAAGAGAATGCTTAAAGCTGTAATTTCTCATTGCCTTTTTTTAAACCAAAAGTGATCAGAACTCAAGAAAAATGACAAACAGTAGGAAAAAGAATATCTTAACTTTATGACTACTTCAAATAGATTTTTATTGCTTTTTGTCTTCCCCAAGTAAGTTCTTCACCCATTTCAATCCTTGATATCTAAAAGTACTGAACATTTCTAAGGACAGTGAAGCATTTGCCCAGACGTAGTCCAAAAATAAATAATCAGGGAAACGACTTCCTTTGCTTCTGTCTCCTTGCATAGCCATGCCCTGCACAGGTGCTCGGGGGAGTTGTCCACATTTCCCCCCCCCGTGTTATGAGAGTACTTGGTTTGAATAGAAAGTAAACATGAGACCAAATCTGTGCTTTGTATAGAAAACCTGAAGACTCTGAGAATGCTGGAGGCATTCATTCTTTCACTTACCCTGTGTCGTCTACTAGATGCCAGCCGTGCCCTAGCCTTGCAGCACGTTAAACATAAGATCCCTATTAGCATGTGTCCTACCAGCCTTGCTCCTTGTCTGTAGTCTCACCTCTTGTCTCCTCGAACCATGACAGCGCCAACAATGTGTACATATTCAATAAGTCCTCCCAAGACCAAGGACGAGCCCTTGGCATTTACAAAGTCACTGCTCTGTGCCAGCCTGCGTCTCACCCTCTTTCTATTCTCACAACGATCCTAGACTATGATGATTATTCCCACTTTCCAGATGAGGAACTTGGCATTTACAGTGTGCAGCTCTCAGGCAGAGCTAGGATTCTGACTGGGTCTGCCCACCCTGAAGCGCACATCGCACCTTCACAAGAGCTGAGCGTGTACCTTCCATCGAGTCCACCAGGGCCGGAGGGACAGGGGAGGAGAAAGCGGGAGCAGCAGACCTGAGAAGAAGCTGATTTTGAGGCTACAGGAGCAGAGCGCCCACCAGAAGGTGAGGCTTCCGTGTGAGCCTGGCCCTGGGACTCTTCCAGCCTCTGGGTTTTCAGCTCACAGAAGCAAGTACATCTCCTTACTCTGAACGGTTTGGATTGACACAGAAAGCACTGAGCAAGCTGGGCCTGGGGGCCCTCACCCGCTGCTATCTCTTCCGTTTGCTAATTATTTACACATTGCTTATTTTCTCCGGGATAATATTTTTAATAAAATTTGAATTGATAGTACCAAACACCAACTGGAAATTAGACTATCAATCAATTGACTTTTTGATGATTAGAAATATATGCACATGCCTTTTTTCATATTTGTTTCATCTTTTAACTTCTGTGTTTATTTCCTTCCCTTAAGAGTCTATGAAAGTCTCCCACTCAGCATGGAAACAGAGGCAACATTTATTTCTTGGTGGTACATTTCAAGCATACTCTGTTCGCAAAGCCTCTTAATGCTCATTTCTGTGCTCATTTATTTATTTAGGAGCTGCACAATCCCATCCTTGTCCTTGTGGTGGAAAAGAGATTCTACCACATTCAGATAGCAATGACTTGTTTAGAAATAGTTTTTCTCAGGCCAAGCCAAATGACTTTTCTGCGTCCTTCATTATGTCTAAATGATGCTCTTATCCTTAAACAGAACCCACTTTCTCAGCTCACCAGGAAGCACTTGATTTATTCACCAGCCCCTGGGGCAGGAGGAAGCAGAAGTCTAAAGGGTAATCCCACAGCCAGGTGAGCCTGTACTGAGCTGTGGCTTGGGAGAAAATGGCTTGAAATGCTGAAAAGGCTTGGTGTCATGCCAGCCTATTTGCTAGGGACCTGCTGAGCCTGCCTGGGAATTAAGATGAGCAGGAATGAAAGGGCTCAGAATCCTTCCAGAAGGCGACTCTGGAGGAGCTGTCATTGGCCTGACTACAGGGAATGCTTACAAGGAGACAATGCCCATGGCACATATGACCTGGAAAAGAAACCTGGGGCTGTGCAGGTGTTTGCAGTCCTGGGACTCTGGCATCCATTATGGTTTGTCGCCCTACTGAGTGGCTTAGATGATTAGTTTAAGGCTCAAATACAGTCAGCAAACAGGGTAACGGCACTAGGTGTCTGCAGGGAAGACAGGCACAGCTGTGAGGCTGGAGTCTAACGGCACTGATGTGAAAGTTCTGGTCATTTACTGAGACCTGTGTGCCAGACAGCGTGTTAGTCTCCGGGGTGCAGGGAGAATAAATGTGCATTTTTGTTGGGTGGGTGGGGAAGGGTGGATTGTGCTAGTAATAGTTTAAGTGTGCTGTCTTGGTCTGTTTTGGGTTGCTACAAAAACACTGAGGTGGGGTACTTTATGAACAAAAGAGGCTTATTTGGCTTGTGGTTCTGGAGGTCTAGAGCATGGTGCCGGCATCCCGGTGAGAGCTCCAATGCTGCATCACAGCAGAGCAGGAAGACAGGAGGAAAATGGTCACAAGCGGGAATACTCAAAATAGAGACTAGATAAGCAATAGAAAAGATCAGTAAAAACAAGAGGCTTTTCGAAAGGATAAACGAAATCAATATGCCTTTAACTACAATAACAAAAAAAAAAAAGAAGACTCAAAAAGTGAAAGCAGAGACATTACAACAAAATGTACCACAGAAATACAAGACTGCAAGAGAGTATTGTGAATAATTACACACCAATTAATTAGACAAACTAGAAGAAATGGATCAATTCCTAGACACATACAGTTACCAAGACTAAGATTAATAATGAAGGAACAGAAAATATGATTGGACCAAAAAAGAGTAAGGAGATTGAATCAGTAATTTAAAAGCCTCCCATCCAAGAAAAGCACAGGACCTGATGACTTCATTACTGAATTCTACCAAACACTTGAACCAACTTGTATCAGTCAGTGTTTTACTAGAGAAATAGATATAGCATAAGATATAACACATGTATAAGAAGTTAAAAGCTTGGCTTACCGTGGTCAGCCACAGAGTTGAAAGAGGAAGCCTGCAGAGGGCGTCTGACATTGCAGACTGAACGATTTAGTCGAAGGTCTGTAGCTCACTGCAGGGTCCTGTGCAAGTCCATATTCCAAGGCCAATAGGTCTGCAATGGAAGGCTGAAGAACCTACATCAGAAGGCTGAAGAATCTGAGATGGAAGCCGAAGAGTCTGCACTGGAAGCCAGGATATGACGTCCAACTGAATGCGAAGACTGGAGCTCCTCTAAAGAACAGAAGCCAGCCTGTCCTCCCTCATTCCCCCTTCATACCATCCAGGCGACGAGTCGCCCTAGAGTGGGTCCTCTACACCCTGAGGTGCAGACAAGCTGTCCCAGGATGGGTCCTTACTGACCTGACTTAAACTTTGCAGTTGACACAATCAATCAACCAATACACAATCTTTCTCACCCCTCCCCCCTGATGTATTAACCTGTTTCTGGGACAAAACATAAGATATGATTAAAAAAATAAGGCAAATGTTTAGATTTTTAAAAAATGTATTACAGTAAAAGACACACTGCCATTAAAATTCCTCAGAGTGCACACACACACACACACACACACACACACGTCAAGCACACTCACCCCATCTTTCTTGGCACATTCTGAAGCAGTTCTGGCAGATCTCTTTCATAAATGTCTTTAACTGCTCTGCTGTAACTGCCTCCATGTCCTGAATCAGTTCGAAGTATTTATTTTTCTTGATCATTTTACTTTGGAGAAGAGCCAGAAGTTGTACAGTGCCAGATCCTGTAAACAAGAAGGAAAAGAACATGCCATAATATTTTCACATGTGCCTTTCCACTGGACGACACTGCACATCAGCATTTGCCATATTTTTTAATCAGACTACATGAAGACATCAAAATAGAGTTTCCAGAACTGCTTCAGAAAGGGCAAGAACGGTGGGAAAGGTGTGTTCAAAGAGAGAGGAAGTGTACTGACAAAGACTAGTAGTAATATGTCTTTTACTGTAATATTTTTAAATGTAAACTTCACCATATCTTTTGATCACCCCTTATACCTAATACTGTTTAAACGAGACATTTGTTTTGGTTCACAGTGTCGGAGGTTCTGTCTATGATGGGCTGGCTCTAAGGCAGAAAAGGCTTGGCGGAAAGGCCTGGACTGAGTCTGCTCAGTCCACTGCGGTCAGGATGTAGAAAGAAGTTACACTTCTCCTATGTGAGCAGTGTATCTCTGCAGGGATGCGGAAGCCCATGTGGGCCTGCCCTGCCCTCCCCAGAATTACAGTTCCGACCCAGTTGCACAGGAGAGCCGCCCAGGAAGTGCATTTAAAACAAGGGTCGTTGTTCCTTCCCAGCACCAGACCCAGTCTAAGCCCGGGGCCCGGAGGTCGGTGGGTTTAAACTGTCACCCAGTTAGTCCAGTGTGCGAGGACCGCTGCTTGAGGGACCCAGGGTACAAGAAGGGACAGAGCCAACCGGTGGAGGGTGGGGCGTGTGTGCAAAACAGGTGTACCCAGGAGTCCAGGCACAAAGCTGCCGGCTCTGGTGGGAATGGGGGAGCAGCTGGCCGCACAGTACTGTGTAACTAGTGTCCCCAGCAGTGCTCCCGCAGGGCCGGCTCGGAGGCTGCATCCCGGCGAGCCCCTACAGCAGCTAGGCGCTCTCCCAGTCGGAGGCTCTGAGCCTGCAGGCCCGCCGCCAGCGCCCCAGCAGAGCAAAGGCAGAGGGCAGCGCTCCGCCTGCGGACGCCAGAGCCCCGCCCCCGGCCCCGCCCCCTAGCCCTAACCCTTGGGAGAAGGACCAGGCTCGGGAGCTGCGCCTGCGGGACTGTGCAGCCTGTGGGGGGGGGGGGGGGGGCTTGGCGTGCACCCGGGGCTGAGGCAGGGCAGCAACAGGAAAGATACCTGAAAAGGGGGCGAAAAACAAACCAACCCACACGTCATAACTAAGAACTGTACTTGTAAGAAGTTTACGACTTTTGGGCTTCTAAGTTATCCAAGATGTTCTATATCGGGATTTAAATTTAGGCTTTTTTTTAAAAGACCCATTACACCCCGCATTTTTTAAGACTATTAAAAATCCATAAACTGGCTTAATTGAGAAAATAAAGAGCAAAATCTTGATCCTAAAATAAAGGAACAGATTAAGAAAATCCAACAAATGTTTAAATTACCTGTTAAAAATAAATACAATTGGGCCCATACCTATTGAGTGGGCTACTACCCTTGAGGGGTGGGGTCAACCTGTTCCCCCTGGCTTTTCACCCCTTCAAGGAAAACATGAATGTACCCTGTTCCAGGAAATACTTTTCTCTTTCTCTCTCTTGAGGCCCTGCACTCTACTTCTGTGAGTGTGTACCTTTTAATTTCTGAAAGAAAACAAAACAAAACAAAACAAAAAATCAAAATAAAAAAACCTGAACAACAGCAACAACAAAACCAACCTTCCTACACCTCTGAGTAGTCCTGAAAGTTCTTTCCCAACAGGAGGCAGCCCACCTACAAACTTACTGTGCTCTATGAAAGGATGCCCTAGGTTCCTTATTTCAGCTTCAGGGACCTCTCCCTCCCGGCCGGCCGAGGCCCTGGAGCCAGGGCTCCGCCCCACACCACTTCTCAGCATCCCTCTGCAGGGCAGCTCATCCCCTGCGCCTGGCTGTCCTGCCAGGGCAAAGCCAGCCATCGAGGCTGGGGTGGTCTCTGCTGGAATCGTATTTCAGGAAGCTCAGGTCTTGATATTTACATTTCTGTGGCCTTAAAATTGTTGTTATTTTAAATCTGTATCATCTTGCAGAAGTGAGAAAAAGCTTTGGTCGCATATATCTACAAAACCTGCTTTACTCCTAATTCTGCAAGGAGGCCCAGATATTCTCATAAGCAAAAGTCACAGAGAACCACCCACCCGGGAGTTGCCAAGGACCCCAGGGTCAGGTTCCTTTAGACTGTGCAGGTCACAAAGCAGGCCAGGGGTTTGGTAGTAGGAAGGAAGGAATGAAAAAATGAGTGGTTGCAGTCGTTTCTAGTCTCCAGTTCAAAGATTTAGATGCCCCAGTGGGCCCAGAAATCTATATTTTTAATTCTGAAAGTGACTCAACTGCAGCAAGGCTTGGGAGCCTGTGGCCTAAATGACCCATTAATGGGAAATCAGCGCTGCCTCCCAAGAGCAAGCGAGGCGAAGGAAGACAGCATGACAGGAAGGCCCTGCAGCGGAGTTCCAGCGCAGCCCTGTGCTCACCCACGCGTCAAGTCCCGCCTCTGGCGTGGGAGAATCGGACCACTGTGTCCTGTTGTGAATGTATCAGATTTTATGAATCTTGAATTTATTTTTTCTCCTTCACCTTTTCCCACCCCACCCCCGCCAGTGCTGGGATGGAACCCAGACCCCTGCACGTGCTAGGCAAGCGCTCTGCCACTGAGCTGCATCCCCAGCTGAAGATGAATTTCCTATTCTTCAGTGAGAGTAAGTGTATTTTTAAAGGCTTTGGGATCAGTCTTCAGAGAAGAGCTGTGATATCTTTAGCATCTCCAATTCTGGGAAGATTTTGACAGGACTACACCCAGTTTTCTCATCTTTCTTCTCCTCCGATGTGCCAGGCAGCCCTGACTCAGGGGCTGTTCCTTCCCTTCCCACTCTCTGAAACCCCTCCTTTGACTCTCTGCTCTCTCTGTCCCTAGAAATATAATAAGATTTTAAATCTGGCAGTGTATTAGGATCACTTGAGGCACTTTCATAAAATGCTGACCCCCAGACAATTGACTAAAATCTTGGTGGGGAGGCAAAAGAATGCAAATTTTCAGTGATTTCATATATAATGCTTGCAAGATGATGGTAATGCACAAGAAGGTTGGAGCCATCAAACAAGGCCATCCCAGGGCAGGGGTGACTGTGTCTTCAGGTTCTTCTACACTCAAGTCAAGAGAGCAAGAGTGTAGGGTTGAATCTCTGCATTGCCAGATCTCTGCTTTGGCATCCATGCCAACATTTTAGATACAGTGGATCAATACTTACAGAATCAAGCATCAAATGTATTGTAGAAGAGAAAAGAAAAGTCAAACCAAGTGGTACCATCATGTCCTCATGGCCTTGAACTAAGTCAAATCTATTGAAACTCCATTTTCTCATTTTCAGAGTGAGGTTGGCATTTTTCTTCAACCCAACAGGTTGAAAGGTGGATCAAATGAGATAACGTATTTGCCTTGTCAGCTGTAGAGTTGCATATAAATTGAATGAGCTTACGACCTTATATGTAGGAATTTCCATCTTCAAGAAAAAATATACCAGTTCTTTCCAAATTAATGCTTAGAGTGAATGCAATATGAAAACTGATCGAAATGCCCGCAAGCTTTTTCATAGGCATTAACAAGCTGGCTCTACAATTTTTCAGAAAATTCAAAGAACCTAGAATAACAAAAAAGCAGCTGTGCAGATTTGCACTTACATTACCTGATTACAAAGCAACAGTGATCGATAGTGTGGTAGCTCTGTAAAGACAGACATATTGTTCAGTAAAATACTGTCAGAAATAAAAAAATAAACCCACATATTTATGGCCATCTGATTTTTTTTGCAAGCTGTGTTTCTCTTTTAACATCCTTTGTTATTTTTGTTAGTACATATTTGCCGTACCTAATGACCACATTCATCACAGGGAATTTGTATTTGTACACAATATATCTTAATTATTCTTTTTTTCCCCATTCTTCTTCCCTCCCTTCAGCTCTTCTTCTCCTATCCATTAACAAAAGTTTGTTTCCATTTTTCTCCTTCCATTCATTTATTTTTCCTTTTCCCTTCCTTTCCATCCTCCTCCCCTATTCCCCTTCCATTTGAACACAGTCTTCCTACTTCCCCACATCTATCCTCTGTTTTGCTCATTATTTACCTTTTGAGTTTCTTATATAAGAGAATGCAATATTTAAACTTGTGTGTCTGATTTATTTAACTTAAAATTCTGGTCTCAAGATGTATTCAAAATGACTCAAGTTTATCCTTCATTATGGCACAGTAGTACCTCATCATATATAAATACATTTTCTTTATCCAGTAATCTGTTCCTGGGCTTATGGACTGTTTCCAAGATTTAGCTATTATTAATTGTGCTGCCATAAAAATGGGCATGCATATATCACTGCCATATGATGCTTTTAACTCTTTTAGGAAGAAACCCAGAAGGAGAACAGCTGGGTCAAATGGAACCTCTAATTTTCATTTTTTGAGGAATCTCCATACTGATTTCCATAGTGATTTACACTCCCACCAGAAATGGAGAAAAGTTTGTTTTTCTTCACAGCAGCATTTGTTATTGGTTGATTTCTTGATAACAGTTATTCTTTCTGCAGTGAGACAGAACCTCAATGTTGGGTTGTTTGTTTGTTTGCTTGTGTTTCAGACAGAATCTTGCTATGTGGTTCAAGCTGGGCTTGAATTCACTATGTAGGTGAAGGAAGGTGAATGAATTCACTATGTAGGAGGTCATCCTCCTGCCTCAGCCTTCCCACTGGTGTGTGCCACCACATGCAGTTTGATATTGTTTTAATTTACATTTCTCAAATGACCAGTGATGTTGAACATTTTTCATATATTTGTACATCTTCATCTGAGAAGTGTCTACTCATTTCAGATGCCCATTTTTGGATTGGGTCTTTAAATTTGGGGGTCTGGTTTTTAAAAGTTATTTATATATTCTAGATCTTAGTCCTTTGTCTGAGGAGTAGGTGGTAAAATTTTTTCCCCATTCTGTGGGTTAACTCTTCACACTGTTGATGGTTTTGTTTGGTGTACAAAAGCTTTTTAATATGATGTGATCCCAGTTATTGATTCTTTGTAGTATTTTCTGTAGGATTGGAATTTTGTCCATAAAGTCTTTGCCTGCACTAATATTGGCAAGAGATTTACCTATTCTATCTTCCAGCAGAGTGTTTCTGTTTTTAAACCTAGATCTTTGATCCAGCTTGATTTTAATTTAGTGCAGGACTAGAGATATGGGTCTAGGTTCAATCTTCAGCATGCAGAAATCCAGTTTTCCAAGCACCTTTTATTAAAGAGGCTCTTTTTCCATTGAAGGTGCTCTATCCCTTTGTCAACGAAAAAGTAGCTGAGTGCTTGGAGTTCTTTCTGCATCTTCTATTCTATTCCACTGATCCTTGGGGGTTTTGTTTGGTTTTGTTTGCCAGTACCATGCTTTATAATAACTTCAAATCAGGAATTGTGATGGCCCCTGCCTTACCCTTCTTGCCTAGAATTGCTTTTGCTATTTCAGGTTTCATCTGGTTCCAAATGAATTTTAGGATTGTTTTTTCTATTTCTTTGAGGTATGCTACTGATATTTTGATTGGGATTGCTTTAAATCTGTATAACAGTTTTGGAAGTATGGCCATTTTCACTACACGTTTCTTTCTTATCCAAAAAGCAGGAGGTATCTTTCCATTTTCTGATATCATCTTTAATCTCTTTCAGAGTACTATAGCTTCCAATGTAAAGGTCTTTTACTTCCTTTGCTAGATTGATTCCTAAGTATTTCATTTTTCTTGATGCTGTTGTAAAAGGTGTTATTTCTCTAATTTCTCTCTGAGTTTGTTATGTGTGTACAGTAATGCTATTAATTTTTGAGTGTTGACTTTGTATCCTGCTATGCTACTCAATTTTGTTATTAAACCTATGAATTTTTTGGTGGAGTTTTTGAGGTCTTCCATGTAAAGTATCATGTCACTACAAATAATGATAATTTAACTTCTTCCTCTCCTATCCTTATTCCTTCTTAAATTTTGTTTTGTTTAGTTCTTTTTTTTTTTTTTTTTTTGTGGCACCGGGGATTGAACTCACAACCTCGCGCCTGCCAGGGCAGGCGCTTAAGCCGATGAGCCAAACTCCCAGCCATGTTTTGTTTAGTTCTTGCTTTTACTTTTTCCTTCTTTCTTTCTCTCCTGTTTTCTTCACCAGTTTCTCATAGTTTGGGTTATTTTCCTTTGTCCTTCAGCCTTGCTTCTAATCTCTTTCTTTTCTTTTATTTCTGTATTTTTTTCTCTTGTCCCTTTTAAATTTTCTCCCCTGAGGGTAAAATCTTCCTACTGAGTCAATATTTACTGTACATAATTTTTCTGATTTGTCTTAAATGTGATTTGTAAGTATAAATTTGTACCTACCATTAAAAGTGGCAGATTATTAGTTATTACAGTTTGTTATTTTCAGTCTGTGTTTGATGCTATTGTTATCACTGATAGTACTACCTGAGGGAAAGTGACATAGTTGTGGTCAATTGATCTGCTTTGTATGCCAGTACCCAATTGTCTGAGGATCATAAACAATACTGAAGCCCAGTACCAAAGAACTAGGTGGCAGGATAAACAGGCTGCGAACTTTCATCCCCAATAAACAGACGAGCCAGGATCCTAGTACAGATTCAAAGTCCAAAAGCCTAGAAGACGTCTCTGAAAGGTAGTCATTTCCTAAAGGTCTCAATACCTATAATAAAACTACCTACAATAAGCAATTTACAAATATCAAAAAAAGAAAAAAGTAGAAAATGAGAAAACACAAAAACAAGAAGGAACTCAACACCTTTTACTGGTTCAAGGCAAAGACCATAAACATTGAAGTGAAAGAAATCAAAAGCCACCCATCTGGATTTTCTGGTAGCAGTGAAAGTGACAAAACAGATGAATAAGTTTCTTGACAAAGTCAAACCTAAATACTTACACAGATAATTAAAGAGATAATGATGATAATGAAAGAAACGGGTTAGTGAATTTAGAGTATTTAGAGATTAAAAATAAAAAAGGACCTTAGGAAAGACATGGAAACCATGAATACCCAACATAGAAATGAACTGGGTTCCATAAAACAGACTCAGAAGAAGTTCAGGAGATTAAAAATTCCCCTGAAAGTGTATGCAGCATAGTCAATCATTGTGAAAATAGAGTATCAGATCTAGAAGCCAGAGTTGTGATTGGTGATAATCAAATGAAAGACATTTTAAAAAGAGAAAGGTACCATGAAAAATCAATCCAACAGCTACTAGACAATGCAAAAAATTACACTGATAAGATTAACTGGAATCAGTGGAAAATCAGAAGATAACACAAAGGGCATAAACATTTTGTTCGCAAAAATAGTAGCACAAAACTTCAAGCACGAAAAAAGAATTTGACAAGCAGACAATTGAGGTACATAGAACCCCAAATAGCTATGATAAGAAAAAAGTACATTAAGATATATAATAGTTAAGATTCCAGAAATTCAACACAAGAACAGAATATCAAAAACTATTAGAGAAAAGAAACAAATCACCTATAAAGAAAAGTCCATCAGAATCACAGAAGACTTCTCAACACAAACCTTTAAATCAAGGAAAACTTGGAGGGAAGCATTTTAAACCCTAATAGAAAACAATCTACAACCCAGATTGATGTACCCTGAAAAGTTATCTTTCAAAATTGGTGGAGAAATAAAATACTTTCATGATAAAGAACACCTGAATAAATTCATGACCACCAAACCAACACTTGCAAAATTTCTGAAGGATATTCTAGAAAGAGGCAACAAAGACAACAATTCCCAATAGGATAAATCCACCAGGGAAGGCAGGCAATTAAACAGAAGGAAAAGAAAGGGAACCAACAATAGGAAATAATATAATGACAAGGATGTCAATATGTATCAGATAAAACCATCAATGTAAATGGCCTCAATTCATCAATCAAAAGAAATAGATTGACAGAATGAATCAAGAAATGAGATACAAGAATATGCTGCATACAAGAAGCAAATTTAACTCAAAAACAAATTCATAGACTGAAAGTGAAAGGATGGAAAACAATACTCCATGGACAGGAACCTGGAAAAAAGCAGGGGTATCTACTCTATTTGCAGGCAAAGTAGATTTCAAGCCAAGAGTGAGCAGAATGTTACTACATATTGGTTAAGAGAACAATCAAGAGGAAGAGATAACACTCATAAATATATATGCACCAATTAACAGCACACACAACTATATAAAACAAACAATAATGGACATGAAAAATCAGCCACTAATACAATTGTAATGGTACACCAATACCTACCCCACTGTCACAAACAGGTCAACTAGACAAAAAATTACCAAAGAGCTGAGTCAAAAAAACAAGAGTTGAACAAATGGACTTACTAGGTATCTACAAAGTGTTCCACCCAATAACAGGATACACACTCTCCTCAGCAGCACATGGGACTCATACTAGCTCATAGAACATGCAAGTGCAAAGGAATTGGAATTATCCCATGCATGTTATTAGATCATGGTACAATGAAATTGGAAATCAATAGCAAAAGAACCACAAAAACTACATACACACATGAAAATCAACAGGTCACAAATAAAATTAAAGAAGAAATTAGACAGTTTCTACAAGGAGGCCTTACAGTTCTGAAACGGATGGGCAGGAAGTGAGAGGACTTTAACAGAAACTGAGGAAAGACGGCCAGTGTTGCAGAGATGAACCATGAGAGTGCAGTGTGATCAGACAAGCCAAGGAACAGGGGATTTTTAAAGAAACAGACAGTGGTGTCAAATGTGACACCAAAGCCAAACATAATGCCATACCATTGGGATTGCCAAACAAGAGACTGCCTGTGTTAAATGCCAGGAGTAGCTGCCATTAAGTCCTGTGAGCAGCTTGGTTCCGGAGAGCCAGGAATGAGTGAAAAGGAAGTGGGAATGGTAGGCAGGCAGTTTGATTATGAAAAGGAAGACAGAGGAAAGTAGTGAGCAGGAAGGAGTCATGTAGGATCCAAATGTTTTTTAGGATATTAAAAAGACAACAAGGCCGGGCGTGGTGGCGCACGCCTTTAATCCCAGCACTCGGGAGGCTGAGGTAGGCAGAGCGTTGTGAGTTCGAGGCTGGCTTGGGCTACAACGCGAGCACAAGGCCGGCCTGAGCTACATAGTGCGACCCTGCCTCAAAAAACCAGGGCTGGGAGTTTGGCTCAGCGGCTTAAGCGCCTGCCCTGGCAGGTGCGAGGTTGTGAGTTCAATCCCCGGTGCCGCAAAAAAAAAAAAAAAAAAAAAAAAAAAAGACAACAAATTTCATAGGCTGTGGAAGCAAAGAAGCTGAATAGAAGCTAAAACTATACACAAGTGACCAAAAATGTAAAAGTCTTAGTCATATAGAAGAGGAAAGGGGTAGAAATAGGAAGAGGACATCCTTTCCCTTGGGAATGTAGGAAAGAAGCAGTGTACAAATCTAGAGAATTCTGAAAGCTTAAGAGCAGGAAATTGAAAGAGTTCATGGCAAAGACACTAAATTTCTCAATGGGTTTGAGGAAAGAAAAAAAAATTAGAATGGAAAGGGATCTAGTCTGTGATTCACAAGCAGGTCGAGTGTTGGACTCCATACATCTGTAGTGTCATCTGCTCAAAGTGATTGTGTGATTTTTCTCCATTACAATTGAATGCCTATGTATGGAAACCAGAAAAATAGGTCGCTAGATTGATTGATCCATGATTTGGATGTAAAGTGAGGATTTGGTAGAAATGTATGGTGGGGAGGACATGTACAAATTTATCAATACAGAGAAGAAAGTGAGGAACTCCAGACACTAAGCTAGATAGAAAAAAACGTGGCACCATGGTGATGGAATTAAGATAAAAATAGAGTTCAGAGGTCTAGAGGGTTGTGTGAGCCTAGTAAGTAAATGGGTAAAGCAAAATGATAGAAGGTTGTGGTCAAGAGAAGGACATTCTAGTACAGGATTTCAGAGGGAAGCCAGCCTTGAATGATGCCAAGATCCAAAGTATGGTGATAGAAATTGAAATTTAAGTGAAGGGGAGATAAAGTCATGATGCCCAGACTATGATGTTGTGTGAGCCTTCCCATGAATAGTAAAGTCCCCAGAATGATATGAGTAAAAGGGAGGACTGTGAGCAAGGTGTCAAATTTTTCAATGAGTGGGGGAGGGGAAGGACAGGACAGTCAAGATATCAACTATGGTGAGCATGACCCAGGTTTGAGAGGAGACATCTGTGCACAAGAGCTGAGTGATAGTTTGAAAGAAGCATTAGGGAGCAAGGCTGCTGCTGGGAGCTGAGGGCTCACTGGTGGGCAAGGTATAAAAGAAAAAGGGTCTCCCCTTGAGAAAGAGACAGTGGGTGTTCTTGGTGTTTGGCCAGGTTTCTAGCAAGGCAAGGAGATGGCGAGTGAGAGGGAGGACAATGCTGCACCTTACCCAAGTGCCAGGGCCCAGATGGGAGAGGTGGGAGCAGCTGCCGGGAGAAAGAAAGAAAGAAGCACAGTGTGGTTGGGAGCGTGCAAGAACACCACGAGGCCCGCATCTTGACTGGGGACTTCGGTGTCAGGATTAAGAGGCACAGGCAAGGTTTGTTGGCATCAAGGTTATAGACAATTAAATATGGTGACCTCAAAGTTCTTAGATGAAGCTGGGGTGTAGTGAAGAGTTTTCCCGATGCCTCAGAGGAGGAAGAGCTGGAAAAGATTTCTGTCTGGAAGGTTGGAGACAAATTCCCTAGGACATTTACCATGTGGTGGAATCAGCCACTGCCAATGCTTACTTCAAGGAGAAAGGTTTTACCTGAAGACTTCCTTTAAGGATAAAAGATTGTGCCAAATGTTTTCTCAATGAGTGCTCACTTAATGGTATTGGAAGAGTCCAGCACATCTGTTAATTGTGGAATAGTAGAGCTTCAGAGCAGGAGAGGTGTGGGAGACAGGGTTCATTCCTACCATGTGGTTTCATGCTCTTGATGCTTCAACCCCAGCTGGCTGGCTGAGGATGGAGGCACCGGGATGAGCTTTGGGCATCTCCAGCAGTTGTGCTTCCCCAGGCTTGTCTGCCTCTCTCATTCCTCCCAGCACATGCTCATCTTTCTCTCCTCTTGGAAGGAATCTTATCCACTTCTGTCTGGCTCACTCATTTTTCAAACCTCAGGTGGAGCCAAACATCTCTTCCTTGTTCAGCTTTTCCTGGCCATCTTGGACACACTTAGGGACTCCTTCTATTACATCCTTACCAAGCTTTCTCAGACTTTCCTGGAAGCAATGATCTCATCCCAGTCACATTGCTTCCATGTGTGTTTAAATCTTGAACACTTTGAGGGTAAGGGCAAGATCAAGTATTTTTACTTTGCATCTCTTGCTCCTAAAACAGTGGTGGGGATATTATAGGTTCTTAATTACTAGTCGAATAAATGAATGAGCGAACAGGAGATTAAGGAGTAGTGAGACACTTTGGAATCAAACAGCCTGGGATTCCATGTATTTATTCTACAACTTATTGTTTTCATAACAAACCAAATTCTTAATTCATCATCTGTAAGAAAATCATAAACTGGAAAAAAAAACTTATGTCTGTAACCTGGCATGTGTCATAGTCACCCCAGGATATGTCACAGTCATTATGTTACCACCAAAGTCCCCACAATCTAGTGATGAAGGAAATACCCAGAAGGGAAAGCACAGGCTATTCTTGAAGGGAATGGCTTTGTTCCTCACTTTCCCTCCCTGAAGACACCGTTGTTCCTCCAGCTCTGCTATTATTCTTTGTTTTGATGCTTTTTTGAATTGTCAGATTCTATCCTTCCCAATATTTCCATTTTGAACTGTGTCAAGTTTCCTAATGGCTTTCTTGACTCTGGGCTCTACTAGACAGCATATGACCACTACTGTGCTCAAGAACTTGCCATGGAACTTCTGAAAATGGCAGGGTGGTGAGCAGTGGCAAATCAGCCTCTTCAAGATTCGGAGTCCAGACACTGGAGTTTAGCAACCTGGGGAAGAGAGGAAGGAGGGAGATGGATCTGATTCCAGGACCCAGGATGGATCTTAAGGGACAGTTGGAGCTCATGGGGAGAGTGAAGAGAGGGACCCCACTGCAGAAGAGGGAGGTGGCATATGGTACTTTCCTCTGACTTCTGGTCTATGGCGTGGGAGAGGCAGCTTTAGCCTACAAAAGTACAGTGACTACAGGCGACTTCAGATCCCTCCGTGGAGAAATGCACTAGTGAAATAGAGCAGCGGATGCTGTAGGCTGCAGTGGTTGGTGAATGATACCAGTCCAAATGTCCCTAGGAAAGGATGAGTGACCCAATGGCATTTTGGGAGGGGTCAGCTGAACTCAGGGCTCAGAGCAGCTGTGGGTTGGCTTTATCTCAGGGCTCCCAGTGTCTGGGTGAGGTGCAGCTTTGAAAGATGTACACGGTCCAGGAGCCAAGTTCAAGCTGGAAAGTGATACCCAGAGTGCTGTGGGCTGAACATCTCAGGTCCCAGTCTCACAGCCAGAAACCAAGATCAGCCTGAACTTCAGTGGAGCTGAAAGCACAGGTTTGCTGTGACTGTCCAGCACCCCACCCTGACCCTGCTGCAGGTTTGCTGGGACCATTCGGCAAGGATCTGGGCTCTGTCTGCCTCCTTTGTGTACCGTGACAGCAAAGACAACCTGCACTAGACACTGTTTTCCTGTTTTTTTTTTTCCTTGATTGTTTGTTCTTATTTTCTCATGAGTGTGAACATTGTTTTTAGGGTTTTTTGTTTTATTTTTTCTAGTTTATGTTTCTTTCTTCTTTGTCTCCTGTCTTCTTCATCAGTTTCCTAAAGCCTGGGTAATCTTCCTTTATCCTTCAGCCTTGCTTTTAATCTCTTTCACTTCTTTTGTTTCTCTGTTTTTTCTTCTTATCCTTGTTAAATTTTTCTCTTGAGGGTAAATTGCTCTATTCAGGGGATGTTTACTGTATATAATTTTTTGATTTGTTTTAAATTTTGTTGTATAACTATAAATCCTGTTCCTATGGTTAAAAGTGGTAGTTTGTCATTTTCTAAGCCATACTTGATGCTATTATTATTGTTGATTATACTATTCTAGCAAAGATGACATAGTTGTTGTGATCAGTTGTTTTTCTTTGCATGCCAATCCTGAGGTTGTCTGGAGGTTAAAAACAATGCTGTCATTCAGTTTTAAAGATCTGTGTGCTAGGCCAAGTAGACAGAAACTTCTCATCAGTAATTACCCAAGGAGGTCTTGATACTTGTAATAAAGCTACCTACTGTAAGCAATTTACATGCATCAATACAGAAAACAACTTTTTAAAAATAGAAAAGTCACAGAAGCAAGATGCAACACCAGACCTCCAACTCACCCAATGCAAATCCAGGGGGAATTGAAGTGGAAGAAATCAAACGCCAACTGTCTGAACTTCCTGAAATGGTAGCAGTGGAAGTAACAAAGCAGATGAATGAGGCTCTAGAAAAAAAAGAAAGACAAATAAGAAATAATTTCTCAGATAGCTAAAGGGATGCTGACCATACTGAAAGACATGATTACTGAATCTATCTAAAGTAGATACAGATTAAAAAAAAAAAAAAGAAGAGCTTAGGAAAACGATGGAAACCATGAATGGCCATCAGTGGATAAAGATGGTTTTTTTTTTATGTACAATGAAATACTACTCTGCCATAAAGAAGAATAAACTTGAGGCATTTCTAAGTAAATGGATGCCCCTTGGAACCATATTTTAAAGTAAAATACACTGGACACACATGTTTAAATATCTTACTGTTTCTCTTGTGAGAGAAGCCCAAAGGATAATGAAGGACCAAAATGGGTAACAGATATTGGGAAGTAGGAAGAAAATGTTAAAGTGGGAAGGGGAGCAAAGTGGGTGGGTAGAGAAGGAAGGTAAAAGAAAAAAAGACAATAGAAGAAAAATGGACACAGAGCTTTTGTAAATAAAGAGGGCAAGACGGGCTGAAGTGTGGGGAGAGGGATGGGGAGGAAAAAGAATCAAGATGCATCATGCACAGTTACAAATTCCATATGATGAATGTCATCATGTATATTATCAATGTACCAAGAAAATTAATTTTTTTAAAAAAGGAACTTGTCATGGGTCCCTTGTGGTAATCTAAATTACTATTCTAATACTTTCTACCGATGAGCTCCATGTTAACTAGTCAGTCTTCCCTTTCACTGCTCATTGTCTCATATCTGGGCTGTTCTTTCCATTTCTTTCTGTTATGGTTTGTCTCTAGATGTCCCCGCAAAGCCTCATGTGGTCATCCGTGATTTTTCAGAGGTGGCTGGACCTATAGTGTGTGATGCTGGAATGAAGGCATGTGATTACTAAATTAGTCCTTTGATTGATTCTGGGTATGGATGATGAGAAGACGGATCCTGGCTGTGTATGTGTTATCTGCCCTAGGTGTGAGTGCTACCTTCCTAAGGGCATGTAGCCTGGGTATAATAAAAGGGCTGCTCTGGCTGCTAGCTGCTCGCTTCTTTGCTGCTTTGCTTCTTTGCTGCCTTCTGCCCACTATGAACTGCTTCTCTTCTGCAATGGCCCTTTGCCTTGGAGTCAGACTACTATGGACCGAAAGCTCTACACACTATGAACCAAATAAACCTTTCCAAACTTCTGTCTTTGATAGTCCTTCTAATCAGAATATTATTTCCACTCCTCATCAACAATTTACATCTGACCTTTTCACATTAAGCTAAAGATTAGTTTTTCTATTCAATTCTTTGTTTCCAGTGGCATCATGTTCTGAATTTTTGTTGTTGTTATTTTGTTTTCATTTTCTTTTCTTTCTTTTTTATTTTTTTATTTTAAAGAGTATATAACAGAATGAAAGCAATCAAAACAAACCAGTGTAATAGATACAGGACTTCAAAACATTATGAAATCAGCAGCAGTTACCATAATGCCCCTTGATGTCTTCAAAATAGCTGCAGATAACTTTGGATATAGTATAAATCAAACAGAACAGAATAGAATAGGAACGATAAAAACAAAACAAAGAATGTGATAAGAACTTCAAAACGAGCCCATAGTAAATCCAAAATTGCTACTATAATGTATCTTGCTATCCTTGAAATAGCTTCTCCTGCCATGGGATTTAACATAATCAAACAAAACAAAAGAGAATAAAACCCAACCCAACAAAACAATGGAAACGATATAAGACCTCAAAACAAGACCATAGGGAATCAACAATGGCTGCAACCCTCAGAAGGCGATCCCTTCTAGATGACACACTGCTTAGTGATATCCTCTGGAACTATGATCAGACCACTGGCCCTAGACCTGCAATGTTAGTGAAAAACCAAAGCACCACAGGTATCCAATTGCATTTCACCTCCATAACTATCATCACAGCCTGTGTTTCTCAGGATAAACCAGTTGCTTGGTGGGGGGTTGGTACTTCTTGTCTGCCAGCCTGTGCACCTGAAGGGGCTGGAGTCTGGCTCTGTCCAGTCTGTCGGAGGCCCATGCACAGTGCAAGACTGGGCTTGTTTGCTGCTGCTGCCATTGTTCTCTCTAATCCCAGTTCATGAATGGACTAATTTTATTTTATTGTATTAATTTTTCTCTGTACTTTTAAATTCAGTCTGGACTTGGTGTCTACTCTGTGATCTGTAGATTGCTGGAGAATTTTCCTGGGGCTACCTCATGTCTTCAACCTGTCTTCACGCTTCTTCAATGCAAAAGCTGAGTCCCCGTTTCTGATACCCCCATCCACCCCTCCACACCATACCTGCTATGCTTCTGGGCTTTATCTAAGTAAGCACTGAAAGAGATGCCTGCTTCAGATTACAATCTTCTTGTCTACGAGAAGTGGGACATGTGTCACATCATTATGAAGGCTGCTAATAGTCCTGAAAATATCAGACCTTAATCCTAGAACCTAATCCTGTTACCTTGGAAAGAGAAAGGTCTTCATAGATGTGACCAAGTCGAGGATCTTGAGATGGAAAGATCAACCTAAATTATCTATGTGGACCATAAATGCCATTAAAAGCAACTGGTAAGAGAGAGAGGAGATTGACCACAACAAAGCGGGGAAGGTGAGGTTGGAGTGAGCGGCATAAGCCAAGGCATGCAGGTTGCACCTCAACTGACACACAGTTTTCCACTGGAAACGCCAGAGGGAGCTCAGCCCTGCCAAGCCCTTGATTTCCCCCAGCAAAATTTATTTCATGCTTCTGACCTCCTGAACCATTTTAGAGAATAAATCTGTACCTTTACAGGCAGGCAAAACCAAAACTCAGAAAAAAAGAAAATGTGTGCTGCCTAAGCGCACATGGGCTGTGCCTATGCTGAACACCCATTTGAACACTGGTCTGTAAAGATCTCTTTCTAGTATACATCCCTATACTCAGCTTTTTAAGCCATCTCTGTTGATGATTAAACGAATTTGGTTTGTGGCCAGATAAACCCTGGGCTCAGATCTTTACTCTGTCACTTACTAACTATTTTCCTTAGCAAGTTAAGACTTGGATTTATTATTTAAAAAATTGATAAGGTAGTGGTCATGATATAAGTAAGTGTTGTTCTATAAATAATTAGTTCATATATGCAAAGCTTTTTGCACAAGGCCTGACACACAGTAATGTCTCAGTATTTCTTAGCCATCACTTTTACTCCCATTTTAAAAAATAGAATGAGATATTCCCTTAGAACGTAGGTCTATCCAAAGCCTAGGGAACTGAGTTACACTATTCTAGAAGTCAGAACACCAAACCAGTAGCTCACAATGAGACTGTCACACAGACCAGATACCATGTCACCACCCTTGAGGCAGTGTAAGGAACATACTGAGAAATTCTCATTCCCCATGTCCCATTTCGAAGGATTCTGATACGACTATTACTCCTCTCTTTGCAATGTCATCATAGTCTCTTTCTAGAGAACATCGTATTTTCAATTTAATTTATGCTGAGCATGGCAGTGAAAACCTCCTTAATTTAAAACCTTCAACCCCAAAAGGATGACTTCTCTGACCACTGAGTTCAAGATCTTGGCTCTGTCCTACTTTGGAGACTGTCATCCGTCTTCCTGTCCTTGGATATCACTTTTTATCCTCAAGTGCAAGCAAAGCAAACTTTTATCTTGGGGGCAGATGATATACTACACAAAGTAACAAAAAATTCCCCACTGGAAATCTCCACAGCAGAGGACCAAGCATGTTAGTCAAAGATGCCATTGATGCAGAGTCTTGGACTGAGTGTCCCCAGCTGCCCTTCGAACGTCCTTCCCAAGATGCTTGTCTGAGAGTGTGCCTCACAGTCCTGATATTTGCAAAGGAGCCTTACGGGACTTCTGCCTTCAATGTAAGACCAGCTGGTAGCTGTCTCCTATCGTCAGCCTTGAAAGGCCATGAAATTCCTGCTTCCAGCAGCCCTGAAGGGAATCTCAAAGACTCAAGCAGGTAATTACAAAATGCTCTTAAAATCAAACCTCTTTCCTGGCATTCTTCTACTTTCTTTTCGTGTGTGTGTGTGTGTGTGTGTGTGTGTGTGTATCCACACAGAGCATTCAAATAGAATTGATATGAAAGTTAAATATATTTGAAGCAAACAATACTTTTATTGTAACTGCTTTTAAAATTAAAAATCTGAAAGGCAAGGCAAGTATCATAGGAGCATCAAGAAAGAGCAAACCTCGAACATCTTATTTGAGGAAATAACCTTCCAGTATGGCTTTGGAATTATAGTCTCCTTAGAACCAAGTTTCAAATCTTAGCCTCCCAGTCTGATGATTGTGACTGTGTCTAGTTGAATTATTCATTTTCTCCCATGTAAGAAAATACAGACCGTTATATTTGTTGGGGAGGTTCATTGAAACTCTTTTTTTTTTTGCGACACCGGGGATTGAACTCACAGCCTCGCGCCTGCCAGGGGAGGCGCTTAAGGCACTGAGCCAAACTCTCAGCCCTGGTTTTTTGAGGCAGGGTCGCACTATGTAGCTCAGGCTGGCCTCGCACACGCGTTGTAGCCCAAGCCGGCCTCGAACTCACAACGCTCCTCCTACCTCAGCCTCCCGAGTGCTGGGATTAAAGGCGTGTGCCACCATACCCGACTGGTTCATTGAAATTCTTAATGTTCTCTCTTTTCCAGTTCTTGTGTGTTTTAATTAGCTTTCTTGTCCTGTATCAAAATACCTGAGACAATCAACTTGTAAGGAGGAGAGATTCATTACAGCTCACAGTTTCAAAGGTTTCAGAGCACATTGTCTTGGGATGATCTCTCTGGGCCTGTTTTGAGGCAGCATGTCATGGTGGGAGCGCATGATGTGGAGCAAGCTGCTCACCTCCTGGCTGCAGGAAGCAGTGAGAGAGAGGAAGAAGCTAGAGTTCCACCTCAAGAGCACTCTCCCAATCACCTAAAACCTCCCAGCAGGCCCCATCAGAGAAAGGTGCTACCACTTCCTCATAGCACTAAACTGGGGAGCAGGCCTTCACTTAACAGTCCAATTATTTAAACACAAGATGGCTAAAAATAGTATAATTTTTGTTAATTTTTATGAGTTAGTATAACAGGAAATACAAGGATGACAAGTTTAGCAAATTTATTCAATAATTTTTCTGTGTATTTTTCTGTCCAATTCATAATGCAACATTACAATCTAGACAATAGTATCCAGTCTTTCCAAATTCTTTTTGCATTACTGTTTTGCTTTAAACATTGCACTTCACGCTGTCATGTTGGCCTTTCCTTTTTTTTTCTGGGTGGTATAATTTCAATAAAATGACTGTCCACAAACCCTAATGGTGAAAATATTGGTGATGGATATCCTGATTGGTGTTTTGCTATCCCATATTTTTCAATTATTTGGTCTATTAAACCTAATCTAAATAGTAAATGACTTTTAAAAATTTATTTATTTATTTATTTATTTATTTATTTATTTATGTTTTGAAACAGAGTCTTGCTATGTAGTTTAGATTGGCCTTGAACTCATTATGTAGCCCAGGCTGGCGTTGAACTCATAGTGATCCTCCTGCTTCAGCCTCCCAAGTGCTGGGATTACATGGATGCACCACCATGCCTGGCCCTTGTAAATGATTTTCGAACCCCCTTGTTTTGAATAAATAATAAACAAGTTCCATACTGTTTTGTCCAGGAGGTGCATAAATATTTTGTAATAATATCTTTCCTTTTTGATTACAGAATAACTTGTTAAATGTTGGCCACCTCTGTCAACACCACCAAGAGGATTATTATAAAAATTGACCATTATTGGAATTTTTAAAGTTGTGTTTCTTCTTTCAAGTCCTAGCATTTCAGTATTAGGAATAGTTGACAATAAGGAAAAATCTTTTTTGTCTTTCCATCTCATAGCACAGACTTTCCCTCCCTTCTGCTAGTATTTCTCCCTTTTTCAGTTTTTCCTTTTGCAGATCTTCTGGCACTCCCTTCTTATTCAGTCTCAGGGTCCCGAAGATGGCCATTTTGTATTGTAAAGAATATCACTGAGTTCTAGAAAAGTATCAAAATTATACTTAATGTACTTATGATGAGAGTTTTTATAGATTTTAGCACAAAAATTATAAGTTATTTTGCACAAACAAAAAGCACAAATTAGTAAAAGAAAATAACCAGTACTTATTGTTAGCTTCACTAGAAACAAATATCAAAGGTGAATACAATTTCTAAATTAGTAAGTACGCAAAAACAGTTAATATAAACGAAATAGACATGCGAGTATATCTTGTGCACACAACAATTGACTATTTGAAATGACCCCGCCAGAGCTGCACTCAGGATAGTTAGCACGTAAACAAAAGTGCTGCCTGCGTGCTGCACAGGGTAAACTGTTAAGTGGTTAACACACAGGTTTTTTTGTGGGGGAAGATGGCCCAGATTCAAAATATAGCACTATGGATGACTGAGCTACTTACGAGTAATGGGATCGGGCTTTTATCCACAACCCCATGGGTTATCACCACAAGCTTTCACACTGGCACTGATAAAAACTGTAAGGCATTAAGTATATCTCAAAGAAACATGATACCATAATGAAGGATGAACTATCTGGCTACATTTAATGTTATTTTGTCCTCTATTCAGTAGAAAACATAGCATGGTGATTTTTTTGGATATGATATCAAAGGCATGGGCAAAAGAAACAAAAACACATGAGCGAGATTATGTCAAATTAAAAACCTGATTTAGGCAAAGGACCTACATAAACATTTCTCCAAAGGAGACCTACAAATATTGAATAGGCAATGAACAGGTATTCGATATTACCGTGGTTAGGGAAATGCAGTCAAAACCACATTTTGGTATCACTTCACCTATGTTAGGATAACTATTAATAATAATAAAAAATGATAAAGTGTTGCCAAGGTGGTGGAGAAAAGGGAGCACTGTTTACTGTTGGTTGGAATGTAAATTGATGAATCCCATGTGGAAATCAATATGGAACTTCCCCTGCAAAAATGAAAAATAGAACTTAGTTTCTCCAGCAGCCTCACTTCTGGATATATATCCAGAGGAAAGGAAATGAGCACATCAACAAGATTCCTGCACTCCTGAGTTCATTGCAGCATTGTCCCCAAGAGCTCAGATGTGTCCATCAAAAGAATGGATAGAGAAAATGTAGACGACACATACATATAGAATGTTATTCGACTTTAAAAATGAAGAAAATCCTGCCATTTAAGACAAAATGTGTGGACTTGGACCAAGTTAAGCTGGGTGAGATAAACCAGGCAGCTGAGTACTGCATGATCTTACCTATATCAGAATATAAAATGTCCAAACACAGAGAAGCAGAGAATAGAACGGGGATTGTGAGGGGCGGGGGTGAGGGAAGGAGACCCTGATGGAAAGAGTACACAATTTCAGTTATACAAAATAAACAAGGTGTGGATATCTGCCACACGATACCTGTATGGGATCTATAAAATTTGCTAAGAGAGCAGATCTTACAGTAAGCACTACTACCGAAGGAGAGAAGAACAGAGGGGCAGCGGGAATCTTCTGGAGGTGATGGTGAGTCAGAGGCATTGCTGATGACGATGGTTTCATGGGTATACGTTTATTGCCAAGCACATCAAGTTGTAGACATTAAATATCTATAACTTTGTGTATGTCAATCATAGAAAATGTATTTTCCTCAAGCATGGTTTTCTTTAATTCTTCTAATTTCCCTTTGTGGCTGAGATAGGGAGTTGTGGCCAATTGAAGCGCGTTAGGTCCCGGTGATGACTTCCACTGTCCTGTCCGCGCAGCCCCTCAGTCTCACAACCTCAGCGCTCCGACGTGGCTTCTCTAGACCTTGGAGCTCTTCCCGCCTCCTCTCCCAGCCCCCTGTCCCTCCACCTTAGCTTCCCTTTCCGCTTTCCTCTTCGCGGCTCTCATCTCCCAGCCTAGACTCAGTGTGTGCTGGAAAGAATGGGAAAACTGACTGGGTGTTTGGAAAGCTGGATGATTGGCAGCATTTCCAATTTCGGTAGTGTAACCATTCCCACAATGGGAGTATCCCAAACCGGTTTACTGAGCCACTCACAGAATTCCTAAACATTTCACAATCAGCTCTCTGGAAGGGCAAGAGGTACCTCGCACGTCATCGACTGAATCCTGCCTTGGCTGTGCACTTGAACTCTCCTCTTTGCTGTGAAGCTTTTCCAACTACAGCCTCATTGTTTATACTTCCTGCCTTTGCACTCTGCCCTTAGACATTTACAACCTTGGTTTTACCTCTTCAAAATCATTAGTCATCTTTTTGTTATTACAAAAGAAATTCATGCAAAATCCAAAAGCAACAGCCACCATGGCAAAAAGTGAGTAAGTGTGTAAGAGGCACCATCGGGGTGTAGCCTACACTCTGTTTTGGCTTCTCTGCAGCTTTTCTGCACCATTAGTTGCCAGTCATGGGCTATTCTGCCCAGGGCTCCCCTGGCTTCCACAGTGCTGCGTTCTGCTGTCCTCCTGTCTCTCTGGGTACATCTTCCTCTCTTCAAGCCCTTCTCTCCAGTTCTTTCCACCTCCACTCCCGCGGTGTCTCCAGAGTTGAGTCCTCAGACCCTTCTTATCTTTCTCATCTTGTTTAAGCAAGGTGTTTTCGACTCATAAATTCGCCTACATGGGACAGGTGGGCTCTCTCCTCTGAGCTGCTGTTTCTTAGTTGTTTGCAGGTCCTTTCTACCCAATAATACGCATAGTCTGTGCCAGGGTTTATGAGTGTCTCTCCCACCAAATTCATGTGCTGGGACCTTGGTCTCCAATGCAACAGTGTTGAGAGGTGGGACCTTCAAGACATGATTAGGTTGAGGGCTCTGTCCTCATGAACGGGTTAATGTCATTATGGTGAGATGAGTTAATTACTACAAGAATAGTGTTATGATAAAAAGATGAGCTTGGTCTTGCTCTGTCTTGCTTCCTCCCCCTTCTTGCCTCCTTTCTCTCCTCTCCCTCTTACCCTCCTCTCCTCTTCCCCTTCCTATCCCATCTCCCCTCGCACCCCATCTCCCCAATTGTTTCATCATGAGATGCCTTCCACCCATGCTAAGAGTCAGTGAGAAGCCCTCATCAAATGAGGACCCTCCATCTTGGAACTCCTAGCTTCCAGAACCATGAGCCAAATACATTTCTTTTAGTATAAATTACCCAGACTTTTTGTTTGTTTGTTTGTTTGCAGCACCAGGGATAAAACTCACAACCTTGCACCTGCCAGACAGGCGTTTAAGCCACTGAGCCAAACTCCCAGCCCTAGTTTTTTGAGGCAGGGTCGCACTATGTAGCTCAGGCTGGCCTTGCACTCACCTTGTAGCCCAAGCCAGCCTCGAACTCACAACGCTCCTCCTACCTCAGCCTCCCAAGTGCTGGGATTAAAGGCGTGTGCCACCAT